>VZRR01003603.1:1311067-1370013 GCA_013398015.1 Oreocharis arfaki | reverse complement strand
CCCCCCCCCACATACAGAGAAAGTTTCCCTTGAAATTCTTAATATTGAAATTTTTTCTGTTGAATGAAACCCCCATCCCCTCAAGAAAAAGGTATTAGTAATATGGTCATATATATCAAGATACCAGCAACTGGTTATCAAATACTACAATATCAGGAAGGACCATAAGGAGTGAAGAGAGCAGTAATTCCTCTTCTGGAAAGACTCTTACCTGCAAGATCCATCAGGAATCCTTACAAGGGTACTATCTCTCCTATGTCTTTGTAAAACAGTAGGAAATGAAGATGCCCTAACCTTGACCCCACCAGCAGTGTGTGCTAGTCACGTATCTATTCATAGAATATGTGTAACGAATAGCCACCTGTCCTTTAAGAATAAATTCTCACCAAAGTAATGCTGCTAGCAGTAAAAAGGAGGAAGAATTGCTAGCTAAGTGTTTGTGACCAGTTTCTGCTGAGCGTGTAAACCTTTTCATGAAAATATTTTGGTTACATCAGTTTTCCCTGGGCTTACAGTAAGTTGGGTCAACGTAGCAATAGTTTTTTCAACAGCTGCATTTTCACCTGCAATCTGTAAGAACTCATCTTTTTCCTCCAGCAGAACATTTGACTGCTGTAGTTGTCTGCTATAGTTAGCATTCATGCTGCTACAATATAATTCGTCCTGTCAGAAACTTCATTTGAAAAAAAAGTGCAAAAGTATAGGAAATAGTATTCTTGTCCTCTTTCTTCTAGGTTTCAGATTCATTCAATTTCCTCTACCACCTTTCAGTAACAGTTGTCATCTTGGTCCTCATATTTGAAACAGAAAAAGACTCAGATTCCAGATATATCAGAATTTTAATTTGCAGGTCCACAATCACTGTGTTCCTTGGTGTTAGTGCAAATTAGGAAAACTGTGTTGAATTGTGTGAAAAAGGATTGATGTGCATGATCTTCCAGAACCTAATAGGTCATTAGAGGTGACCCAGAATTGAGAAGCTTATAAGGTCCTCCTGTAAGAGCATTTTTGCCTTAACTGGAATTCACAACTTGATTTCCCTTGTTATCAAATCCCTTGATGCTACTGTGCAGAGATCTCTTTTCAGTACTGAAGTGTATCAGTAACTTCTGCTTGAAGGCACTCAATCACAACAGTGGCTGGCAACTATAAAAAAACCTGCAAATCCTCATAAATGCTGGACTTCAGCATGTGCCTGAAATTATCTGTGTTTGGTAAACCTCAAGAATGCAAGTAAATGATGCGCTGAGTTGCAGTCAAGGGAAAATCAAAATGAAGATCCAGTGTCTTGGATTTTAGAGCAGTCCAATGCAGGTGAGCTTGTTTCTTAATTGCTAATGCATTTTCATTGTAACAACTTCCCAGGTGTGTTTGGGATTTGCAGCAAGCCTTACGAAAAGTACGTGTGGAATGCCAAGCTTCTGGAAGCAGTAAGAGCTGCTGTTCATCGTGACTGGCTGCTGTATATCATTCATGGATTCTGTGGGCAATCAAGTATCCTTCTACTGTTGTAATGAATTTTGATTTATCAATTTTTTAAAAATCCAGTTTGGACATTGAATTATTTCTTTGTCATATAAATACCATTCAATTTTATAATTATTGTTTGGCTTTCATTTTCATTACTTTTCTAGGTATTATGCTAAATAAGAAATATAGTTATTGTAAGAGGGCCCTAACACAGCCAGACTGCTTTTTCAGTGAGGCTCTGTTTATAAGCATGGAGTGTAGTAGTAAAGAACTTGAGAGGATTTTTAGGCTCAGCTGGATTTTTTCATACATGTTTGAGGAAAGGGAGAAAAGCTAAGCAGAACTGAATTGCTGACTGATCTGGTTTCAGCTGTGTTTAAACCATGACATTGACATAAAAATGCTCTCCTACTAATCTTCTCTAAAATATTTTTTAGTAACTGAGATTTGCAGGAATTCTTGTATTTACTCTCTTTCTGTTGAAGGCAGTGATAGAACCTCAGCCCTGGTGTGTGAAGAGCTACATGTGAAAGTCTCTTTCCTTGACTGTATACCATTTAAAATGGTTAAATGGGTCTATGTACATTGTAGCAGGAGGAGCAAAAGTCCAAATGCATACCACAGTCCAAAGAAATGTTGTGTTATGTGATAAGAATTTAGTGTGTTACGAAGACGCTCTAATTTATTCCTCAGCAGTATCATGTCAATTTAAAATTTCTGGGGAAGCAAATACAATTATGAAGTTAAGGTTAGTGGTGTCTGCAAAATTTAATTTTACTTTTTTATGACTGTAACACTGTTGGTCATTGGCTTAGGCCCCAGACAAAAAGCTTGATCTGTTTTTATATACCACTATTTCATTTGTGGTCTTACTTGATCAAAGATGACTCTGACCACCAGCATTATGCCTGCAGCTGCTTAGTGTGTGAGCAAATGTCTTCTTTGCTCTTTCTTGTGCCTCCCTTACACTGAGGAAACAGAGATAGAATAAGATGCCTAGTGTGACTATCAGCTTGTTTTTAGTAAAATATAAAAAGACTCTAAAAAACCACCACTGCATCTGTAGCCTTTTTACCTCTGGCTTTCAGTTGTTGGTACTTAAGTAGTTGCAAATTTATCTATTTTCCTAAACAAATAATTAGAGGGTGACTAATATCCTTCATCTGAAAATGAAGCTCCCAAGTTTTAATCCCAGTATTCACAAAAGCAGCATTTGCAGTGCTAGGTGTATCTTGTATCTATTTCACCTCTATTGTCATTTTGTAAAATAGAAATATTGCTTCTCTTCTGTATATTCTGAAAAGTGGGTCATGTATTGCAATGTAGATTCGTTTTTCAAAGTTCTTAAAACTGATTGTTGGAAAAGGTAATGTTCTCTTCCAGCTGCAAAATAACTTTGGAAGTGATACTCATCACTGCTAAGGTGATTTTAGTAAATCAGATGTTTCAGTTTCATACACCTTTGTTAGAACTTATTTTTGTGTGCGTAAAGTAAGTGAACAAAAAAATTGCATGTGACATATAAACCTTAACTTTTCTTTCAAGAACTGTTAATATATGGTCGCCCCATATATGTCACTCTGATAGCCAGAAGATCAAGCAAATTTGCTGGAACACGTTTTCTGAAACGAGGAGCAAACTGTGAGGTAAATCAAATATGATTTTTGGTGTTGTTTCCTCCTGCCCAGTATGAAAGCTTGAACTTGACTGACTGAAGAGCTGAAATGGTCTAGATGGTCGTTACGGGTTTGGCTATAAATTATGCTATTAGATGATGTTATCACAGGTATCGTTACGTTTTTCATTGACGTAGTAAAGTTGTTCTTAAAATAATGAATTTAATAGTTCTAAATTGGCACTTGTTTTGGCTTTTTATACTTAGAGATACTTTTGTTTCCCAAACTGAGGGAAAAAATAAAAATATGGTAATGTACATTAGGGACAAATGGAAATTTAGCCTTCAGTGTTGTTCTCACTACTGTGTTTCAGTGTCTCACAGTTTCATTGTCCTCTGTAATGATCCATACTCTGTACTGCATCCCGCTTTGAATGTCATGTCTACATCATATGTGTATTTCTGTTTGGTTTAGGGAGATGTTGCTAATGAAGTGGAAACTGAACAAATACTTTATGATGCTTCAGTTATGTCATTTTCTGCGGGGAGTTATTCTTCCTATGTTCAGGTTCGAGGGTCTGTCCCTCTCTACTGGTCTCAAGATATTTCAACTATGATGCCTAAGCCACCCATAACACGTGTGTACAAATTATTCTTTGTGATAGATTATGGTTAGTGCTGTGTCCTAAAGGAACATCTGAGAGAATAAGTGAAAACTGAATTTGCAAAAATGAACAAATTGTCTGTGCACTTGTGCTTGGGGAAGCTGTAATTTAAGGTTTAAAAATCAAGAAAAAAACCCCTCCGTCTTAGACTTCACGTTCAGAAATTAAATAGGAAAAGTTTCTGTTTGAAGATGTGAGGTCTCTTTGTACTTACTTTGTGTACGAAGTTGGCTACATTTATCTTAGCACTGTGGATAAAATATTAAACCTGTGGAAAATGTCTGGGCTGAGATTAATGGGGTCAGAATAATTGTTCTTTATAAGCATTTCATGAAAATTTAAGAAGTTGCCTACAATTTGGCAAAGGGAGTATCTTTTAAACAGCTTTTGCATGAAAAGAGGGGAAAGTGCAGAAGTGTGTCATTACTACCAGAGAATTAATATGTCTTTTGTGAAGAGTACTCTTAAGGGAAAGTTCTACAGCTCACTTATTATCATCTTGAATATATATTTGCTTCAGTGGACCAAGCAGATCCTTATGCACATGTTGCTGCTCTTCACTTCGACCAAATGCTTCAGAGATTTGGCTCTCCCATTATTATACTGAATCTTGTGAAGGTACAATACTTTGAATATGTTCTATATGTTTAATTTTTAATATTATGTTTCTTTCTATAGAGTCTCTGTGTAATTTTGGTTACATTTGAAACTAATATTAGCTTGGAAGTGGAATATTTTCTTCATAAATCTCATCCTACAGGATATAGTACATAACTCTTCTTCCACTACAGCCCTTCAAAAAACAATTTCCCATGTTTAGAGACTTCTTATCGTAATCTTTCACTGTTCTTTTCAGGTTTTTGCTATTACCCTTTAGATCTAAGTCCAAATAAATTTACCACTAAATTTAATTTAGCACTAAAAACTACTACAATAGTATGGTTCCAAGTGTAGCAAGGTTTGTAGGCTTCTTGGCAGGTGGTAGAGTTATTTGAAATATTATGGCAAAGACTTATCTTCTGTTGCTTGCTTCCATGACTCTGCTCTGTGTAGGAGTGCTATTAAGACTGTTCAGGAGTCTGTAGGATCGACATAGGATAGCATTTCTTGACAAGAAAATGTGTCTTGCAGCCATAGCTTTTAAAAGCCATTGTGGTTGTGCTCACGTGACCTTGACATGTGAATAATTGTATGCTTTTAGTCACAAGGTTTCTGATGCAGTGACTGACATTGCCTCCCTTTCTTTCTCTCTCTGTATATGTACAATATTAAGATGGTTGAATTCAGTTTCATTTATTACTTTGTGTACCTTAAAAACATTTTTTTTAAAAATGCAAGGAGGGGTAAGCCCTCAAACCTGAACACCGTTTTTTTTTTGATGTATCTGTTACTTTTACACAAATGCTGAGGGCTTCTCTCTCAAGTACTTGATTTCTTAAATTTTAATGAGATGTATATCCTCTTGTATCTGTCTAATCTAGAAGCTTGTTAATTAGTAACTAATTTATTAGGCTTCCCTAGGATTTGTTTAACACTTCTGTTAAGATAAACAAAGCAGTTTTTATAGCATAGGTTCAGGATAGGGTTTGGTTAGGGTGGAGTGAGAGGCAAGCCATACTAATATCAAGTGCCTGATTCAAGGCCAGGTTCAAAAGTGCCATGAGCACCCTGAAGTAGTGAGTGGCATCCCTGCCTATGATAGGGGTTGGAACTAGATGATCTTAGGGTCCCTTCTAACCCAAACCATTCTATGGTTCTATGAAAACATATGTTATATTTAGGCAATGGCAACAGAATTCTAATTTTTTTAAATTATTATAAGACTGGGAGCTGTTGTTCCCCATCTCCTGCCTATAATGGAGAGGAATTTCTCTTTGTCCTCTTATACTCCAGAACTGAATGAGATGCTTCCCTTTCTGCCTATCTTTTTGCTTCTTTTTTGTTGTTCTCCATTTCATCTACTTTTGTTTCTGTGTTCTTTACTCTTAGAGCATTCAATTTTGCAGCCAATGATTATGCACGGTTGAAATAGGTGACTTTTACTACTAATACAGATCGATTGTTGAAAAAGTTTAGATTTGTCTATCTTTTCTGTTCTTAAATTAATTGTACTATTTATGAAGAATTGCCTGCTGTTAGAGCTTCCACTTTTGATTTCTATTATATATACATACCTGTATATGTGCATGTGTGGGGGTTATATACATTTGTTAATGAAAACTGGGATGTTAAATTCCTTTTCTTTTTGCTAAAGGAACGTGAAAAAAGAAAGCATGAAAGGATTCTCAGTGAAGAACTTGTTGCTGCTGTGACATATCTCAACCAGTTCTTACCTCCAGAGCATGCAATTATATATATACCCTGGGATATGGCCAAATACACTAAAAGGTAGAAAAAAAATCCTTTCTGTACCAGTGCTTGTAGCTGCAACGCACATATGGAAGCAAATGTTACTGAACAAAACAGCACCTTGCAAACAAAACAGAGGAATGTGATTCAGCATACAACCTTTTTTGTAATCATACATTCTTTTTGTAATCATACATCCTTTTCTGCCTCATTCATATTTTTGAATCACAGAAAGTTTGGTAGAGAAAAATCAGTGTGATGTAAAAATCAAGGAGTTTTAGGTTTTTTATGTCTTTTGCTTCTAGTTTATGTAATATTTTTTATCACAAGGAAGCACAATTGCTTAGATATAGTCAGTCTCTCTTTCCTGTAAAATCTAAGAATCTGTAGACATAATTACTGTTGGGTGAATGAAGCTGTGATACGGGCCTGTTTTTAAATAATTTTTCTTATGGGAAAATTGTTTAAAAACTTCTCAAGGAGTGAAATTTTTTTTAGTATTAATGTATCTTGACAATCTCTTTTTTTTTCCCTCTCTCCTCAGCAAACTTTGCAATGTCCTTGACAGACTGAATGTGATTGCAGAAAGTGTAGTAAAGAAGACTGGATTTTTTGTAAATCGCCCTGATTCCTACTGCAGTATCTTGCGTCCAGATGAAAAGTACCTATATTTGATGCTTAATGAATAGCACTTATTCCTTAGAAAGCTGTTTGGAATTTCTATGTTTGTTAAAATGTTTCTTATTTTCAAACTTACTAATTTTGAAGTGACTTCTTTTGAGGCATACCAATAAGATAATTGTCATCTAAATGTTAGCGAGTCTTTTGTTGACCAGTGAATTTTATGGTATTATAAATACAAAATTCGAAACTTTTTTAAAATATAGAAACTGTATTTGCTTAGACTGCTGCAGATGAAGTCTCTCAAGTCTCTGCAACTCCAGAAATAACTATTTGTCACTGAGTAGATTAATACATGATACGCTCTTTTATTTTATGAAATTATTTGAAAGTCATTCTGTTTTGTTTCTCTTTCAGGTGGAATGAACTGGGAGGTTGTGTTGTTTCCACTGGTCGCTTGCAAGTACTAAAATACTTTTTTTTAGTTCATAGTTATAGTGATGTAGATCAGCACTCCCAAAGAACAGTGAACCATTTCCCTTAAATACCGGTTGGAAACTCACAGACTGCTCTTAAATTAGTATTTATGGTACACATTATTACTGCTGTCTTTCCTAGAAATCTAATTGGGAATTAGGGCCTAAAGTTGTCGCATGGTACCCCAAAACCTTATGGTGTTGGAATTGTATTCTTGCTGGACTTCGTGTGAGAAATGCTTGTATTTAAACTAGTTTCCATTATTGTTTAGTCTGTAGTGTTACCAGTGCAGTGAAAGTTAAACCAGCAGCATTTTAGCAAACTGCATCATAAAATGTTATACAGAAGAAGTGAGAAATAAGCATAGTTAACCCTGGTAACATATTGATACACATGAACATGGGTTACTGGCATTTTCACCAGTGCTGAATTTTCTCTACATTCCATCACTAAAAGAAAATAAAACTAGGAACATGTCTTCCTTTAAGGTCAGAAAAGTACTGACTGAAATGCAAACTATGCAGTATCAAATTTATACCTGAATGTTATGGTTTTATACTCTGAACACATGACATGTTCTTGGGAAGCGTTAGTTGCTTTTACTTGCCATTCATAACTTTGTACTTCTTGTAAGTTAGAGAGCTTGTGACCGTTCCTGTACTAGCTGATCCCTGGGACATGTTTGTTGAGGGCATATAAACAGCAGAGCAGATAGAATTTGATCTCTTTAAAAAAAGAAAAATCAACCCTAGTTAGATTTTTTTTTATGTTAGTCTTATAGGTTTACCTGTAGTAGGAAAGTGGTTATTTAATCTTTGATAATTTGAGAGTCACTTACATGTAAGCATTTGGATCACAGTTCAGCTCTGACTAGACATCTTGTGAGTCGCATCCAAGCTGTGACTTCTTCAAGGCTGTTTGTGAGTTGAAGGAACATCCAGTTGGTGTGATGATAAAAGCAAGAATTTTTTGAAAGTAGGCATGACAGCAGTCTGATGTAGCTTGCTAGAGCTGAATTGTTTTTTAACTTTTATTAGAGATGCCTTACCTCACATTTTTATAAGGACATAATTTGAGATTTGATAAGACGTAGCTAGCAGTAAAAAAGTAATAGTCATGAGTGTAGTAATTTGTTGATTAAGAGAAATCTTTTATTTGGATTGCTTTACCAGACTGGAGTTCTCCGAACGAATTGTGTGGACTGTTTAGATCGTACGAACACAGCCCAGTTTATGGTGGGGAAATGTGCTTTGGCCTACCAGCTCTATTCATTGGGATTGATTGATAAACCAAATTTACAATTTGATACAGATGCTGTAAGGTAAGATAGATTAATAGAGTGCATCATAGTTTTAATTTTTAATTTTGAGTCAAGAGATTATGGAGAATTATGTCCATAATTGTAGAGGAAGCATGCAGTTATCTCTATTGGAATGATTTAGTGTTTGTTCATCCAAGAATAAAAAATCTTCCATACTTGAAATCTGGAGAATATCCAGTCATGCTGAAAGTTCGATCTTCTGGAAAAGTATGTTAATCAGTCTTCTTATGAGACAGCTGCTTGACTTTATTCTTTTTATATGCCTAAACTTAAAGAGAAGTGTTTTCCTTTGAAGTAGATTTAAGAAAACCTCCACCCCAGACTTTCACACTTGTTTCAATTGCTTGAGGCAAAATGCTGACTGAAAGTGAAAGCTGAAATAAATACATACTTTCATGGAGAATGCCAAACTGTATAGAAGTACATCTTACCTTGCTATTTCGTCCTTTTTCTTTGGAAAAATTTCATGGGTTTTGATTTATTGAAGAAAAGCTTTTCAGCAGAATTGTTCTTTCAGATCAATTGTCCATGATACTTATACAAGCATCCTCAAACCCTTTATGAAAACCCTGCATTTGTATTGAAATGTTTTGGGGGTCAGAGTGAACTAAGCTACTCAACTTGTAAACATGCTTCAGAAATTAATATAGGACTCTTTAATGTGATGTGTTTTTATTCCTTTAAACTGTTGTCATGACTGTGAAACTTAAGGCTTCATTGCTGATTTTAACCAGTGGATTGATAATTTTAGAGCATGGACACCTAACTTCTATTCAGAAGACACAAGTAGTTGGGCTTCCATCCCCTTTATTTGAGGCATACCTTTAGCTCCTCCTCTTTTTTTCCATCAGTTTCCAGCGCTTGCGTGGTGCCTGGAGCCAGTATGCACTGCAGAAACAACCTCACCTGCAGGATGTTGGTTCCCTGTGCAAGTGGTGGCTCCTGGCCTCTGCCTGGTGGCCAGGGAGAGCACCCACGTGTGGCTTCCTGGGTGTGCTAGCAGTGCCTCTCATCCCCCATGTCCCAGCTGCTGGGAGCTGCACGTTTACCTCTGGGGATAAGTAATTTCTGCTGCCAGTACCAGTTGCTGTGCAGCCTCCTGGGGCTACTGGTCAAACAAAAACAAACCAACCCACCAAACCCAAAGAAACAAATGAGATTCTCATACATGGTGTGATGAGCTCTGAACAGTTGGTGTATAGGCAAGTTGGATTTGGGTTATTTCTTTGGAGGGTTTTTTGTCTGTTGTTTTGGGGTTTTTCTTTTGGTTTTTTTAAAGTTACTTAGTAGATGTTTCCTCCTAATTGATCTTATTGTACTTGACCTTGGACAGAGGATTTGATGGACAGCTATTTAGTTTTTACAGAAATTGATTTGCTGCTCAGATAAGTGTTCTTCATCCAGATCCTTTTGAGGAGAACTCCAGTCAGATGGTTGCTAGGTTACGTATGCAATACTGTCCCTTTGTTGGAAACTTTCTTAGGGGAATGCTTTTGTTGTTTTGTTTTGGTGCATTTTTTAAAAAATTTTTTTGTTTGTTTGTTTCTGTCTTCCTTTTACTCCTCAAGGACTTCTTTCTTCTGCGGGTATTACATGTAGAATCTTGAGTTACTTTGTCTTCCTATACTGATGTGAAACACATTCCCATAGGTTTAGTGGTTGGGTTTTCATTTTATTTTTGGGGAGGGGTTGGGGCTTGTTTTGTTCTGTTTTCGGGGTTTTGTCTGGTAACTAAACTTGTGGTCTCTTTTAGCAAAATAGCGTCCTTGTCATTGTCTTGCTCAAGCAAGGCCATGGTCTCCATTTCTGAGAAGCACTTTTCAATGTTATCTTTTAGACCGAGTGCCATCTCCTTAAGATAGCCTCTTTTTCTGAGATGGTTGTCTTGTTTTTGTCATAGATAAGAAGCTTGTTTAATTTTCGCTATTTGGACTGCTCCCAGTTTGGATGCTGTCAACTTCCTGGTGCAAGACAACTTTTTTGCTTTTTAGCCAGCTCTCCTTGTTCAAGTCAATTCTTAACCAATTCTTTTTGCCTTCTGCATACACCAGGGTTTTCCAGCTCCAGCAAACGTTACCTGACTGCCATACACTTTTCTTACGAGTCATGTTTATTCATTTTGTACCTTTGAGCCATTATTATTGTAACTAGGGAGATTTTTGGAAGGTTATGCTAGGAAGGTTATGGAAGGTTGTGAACTTCATTCCCCGTGTACTTAACAGAAAATGTGGCCTTGAGATATTTATATGTTGTATCACTTCAAGTGTATTAAGCACGCCTTGGTTAGTGAAGATGTATTGTTTGTTTTCTCCTCTCTAAGTAGTCGGACATGTTAATCTTCTTCCTGAATCTGCACAACTGCATGCTCTATTTGTGTGAACCTCTTCTGTTATATTAAAAAGTAATGAAAATCTCCAAGTCTAAACCTTCTTACTAATTATTATGTCTGAATAAAATTTCCACATATTTATCTGAATAAAGGAGAAGAAACTGTATTGCATTTGCAGAAAGACTGTATTATATTTTCTCTTAAAAAAATTCTATTCAGAAGTTTGATAGATGACACATTTTGTTTTTCCTTCAGATTATTTGAAGAATTATATGAAGATCACGGAGACACGCTCTCTCTGCAGTACGGAGGCTCTCAGCTTGTGCACAGAGTAAAAACGTATAGAAAGATCGCTCCATGGACTCAGCATTCCAAAGATATTATGCAAACACTCTCAAGATATTACAGTAATGCTTTTTCAGGTAAATTTAAGTGCTTTCTTTTAAGCTGTTGTTTACAAGGCGTCTTACTCATGATGTTTCAGTAATCTACACTGTGATATTATGACGGAGTTCCTCTATACTATAATTTCCAGGTAATTCAGTAACATCTCAAATAGGTATTCTGATTTGATGAGATAATTATTTATCCTATGTTGTAGCATGCAGCCCTTTATTTAGAAAATGCACTTGTGTAGCACTGCATCTGTCAGTGACATTTGTAGATCAGTAGAGAAGCAGGTAGGTGTTACAGAGTGTTAAAATGTTGGACAGAATGTCTTCAGCAAATATAAGGAAACTGGTAGATCTGAACATGAGTAGAAGGCTTCATGTGGAGTAATTCTTGTGAGGTTTCTGAGGGCTCAAAACAAAGCAAGCTGTAATGCATGTAATTGTCTTGTGTGAATAGGAGCTACAAACTGTTAAATCTGTGGTAGAAAAGAAAAATTCGAAAACCAAGTAAATAAGCTATTTTTTTCAGTTAAATAAGCTGTAAAATATTAACTTGCTCCTTTACTAGCTCTTACCACTTATTAGTAGAACACTGAGTGTTCTACTTTCTTCTGGGCAGCATTGCTAAGGGAAAACCTCTTTGAAAAATGCTGAGCCATATCTTATGCAAAATAACGAAAAAAAAAGTGTAGGAGTCTTGAAAAAGATCTAAAAGAATGATCAAAGGGCAGTCTAAGACATGCCAGAAGGGCAAACACTGAGTGCTGCTGTGTTATAAATATTGTGTCAGTCCTCTATTACTCTTTTTCACAAAAGTTGCATAGCCAGGGGTGGAAGTACCTTTTTTTCTTCTTCCTAGTAGACTGCAATTATTTAGAGAGTGTGTGAACTTTAAAACAGTGAGTTGGGCAATGGCTAGAAATACTTCAGTAATCTCTGATTTCTTTGACTGAAATGATTGCTTCTGTGTATATAACAATGTTGAGAGCACACCATTCAGAGTAACTTTTCTGAATGCAAATCATGTAGTTTGTGTATCATATTTGCCCAAATTAAATTGGAAATGGAGAGCTCTTTTATTTTGGTCATATAGTGTCTTATTGTTTGCATTGGCAATAAGGTCTGGCTTCATCAATTCTTACGAGCCAAAGGTACCACCCTCGCAGTGTCTGCTGTACTGTGACATAGAAGATGGAACAAATCTCTGAGCTGTTCACTTTTATGCTGGCCACTGAAATGGTGAGGTGGAAGCCTGAGCAAAGTTCTAGACCCGCGTTTGGGGTTGTGGTCTGCTTGCAAGGATGGTCATGATATGCATATCTTCTAGTAATAAAAGAATTTGTTCTAAAAAGGATGCTACAAAAAGGAGAAAAATGTAGAAATTAAGAAAGTCCATCTAGTCATCTGAATGAACTTGTAGCAAAGTACACAAACAGATACTAGTCTTTACTGAAATCAATACTGTCTTTGAACGAAATTTTCTTAAAGGTGTTGCACACTTTCCCCAATTTACTTATGATTTTGGTATTTGATGCCATTTGAGGCAAATATTTTTGGTGCTGTCTGCATTCCATGTAAGAAGATGGCATTGTTGAAATGTGGTATTCAATGTCGTATTTACTGCATGTTTAGTATGGAGTTTTAAAATATTTCTTTCAATGAAATTTAAAGGTTCACTGTCCAACACTGCCTGTTCAGATGGCAACAGCTAGCTTGTTAATGCGGCACATTGAGAGAGATCATTTTATTCTTTAAGTTTTCTAAGAAACCAGAGAGAAAGGAAAGCATTTTAGAACAATATTCTGATTAGCTGTACTGCATTTATTATTATTACTACTATCCATCATATATCCTTTAAAATGCAAAAAAAAATCTGAATGTTCATGAATCAGCATTTCCTTGTGTTTCTGATCTGAGAAACTTTCTTTTAATGCTTATGTGTTTTATGTACCTGAACTAAACAGACTCAGAATATTTTAGTGATTTGCTTGAAGTCATACGGTATATAAGATTCAGAACAGGGTTACAAGAGGCCTGCTATCATTGCCTCCTAAATAAATCTCTTAGCCACACATGTGCTGTTTGTCTGTCGTTAAAAACACATGAATCTAAAAATAATCTACTCTTATAAGAAAATATTTTCATTCGTTGACCTCAAAGCCCTTAGGATAATTAGTACTAATTAAGATGTATGGATGAGAAAAAGTAAGACACCTATCGAGTAATAATTTGGTGGAGCTTAGAATACGACACACTAAATTGATGATTTAAACCAACAGGAAACAAGTCCAAATTACTAAAAGGTGTTTGTGAAATTTAGTCATTTTACTATGTTTTGACAAGAAAATCCCAAAGAATTAATCATTTGTATGTTTTATTGGAAACATGCGTTGTATGGATATTGTTTAATTTCATTAAATCACTCTTCAGTTATTTAGGCTGCAGTAAATTCACTAAGGTGTGTCAGATTTCCTGAAACATGCCTAAATCCATGCACGTGCTTCATGCACACACTGATAGGCAGCGGTGGGAGACGGAGCTGCAGCGGGAGGTCCGACTTCTGCCGAGCCTGGGCTGCTGAGGGAGAAGCCAAGGGAAGAGGCAGCGTTGGTACCAGCCCCACGTGTCCTGCAGTGTGGCAGAAGGTCTGCTCTAAATGAGGTTCCATTGTGCTGCTTGAAGCCCGGAGGGCCCTGCAGCAGTCATAGGAGACAGAGATTCTATCTCTGAGGAGCAAAGAGAAGCAGTGTCTGAATGGGCTTGAGCTGTGCAGTGCTCCTGGTGTTAAGTGTGCCTCTTGTCTAACAGATGCGGACAGGCAAGATTCTATCAATCTCTTTCTGGGAGTATTCAAGCCTGCAGAAGGAAAGCCACATCTCTGGGAACTTCCCACTGATTTTTATTTGCATCACAAGAACACCCTCGGTCTGTCACAGACCAGGCAAAGGTATTTTGCTGTTCTGTTTTTTGTTTTGTTTGGTATTGCTCTAATAAATTTTTTAAAATACACGTTGCTAATCAAATAATTAGGTCAGCCTGTCAAAAACTTTAGAGATTACCAAAAAATGCTGAACGTTGGTGTTTCAAAGGATTTGCTTTAGTATGTTATTGTCCTGTTGTACTTAAAAAGAAGTCTAATTTCATATGAAATTCTATCCTTTAGTGTAAAATGTTTCACTGTTTTACTGAAGTACAGTTATGTATGAATGTAGTAACATTCCACTAAGCAATATACAGGTGCATTCTTGATTGTCAGATTTTTTAATGGTTGAATTTGAGGTTATTTGATGAGGATAACATTTATTTTCCTATGTACTGCACTTAGTCTGCAGCTGTGCATACCAAGAAATCCATTTTTTTCTACCTTCCTTTTAGTCTATGTCTAGCCTGTTTTGAAAACTATTTTTCTTCATTTGCATTCCACTGTAGTGGCATGGTAATATACCGAAGTAATAAAGTATAAAAATTTTAAAGTAATTTGATTGCTTCACAGGGGGAAATTATTTTATTGAAGACTCTGAATACTGTGTGTTTTTAGAAAATCCATTTTAACAAAAAGGACAGTACTCAACTTGTGAACTAGATAATCACTTAGGATATTGGCTGGTTTTATCTTCGTTCATTCTGTGAGCCTTAAAGCTCTTTAGTACAAATGGTAGATCTGAATATCTGCGTTTAGATTTTTGGCTGGGGAAAACTGCAAGTGTTTAAACAGTGCGATCAGTCCCTGTTGACTGCTTGTTCTGTTAACCTGTCGCAGCAGCTGGTGCATGATATGGCTCTTTCTGTATTTCAGTCCTCTTTATTGTCTCCCGAGGCTTTTCCTAAAGGTAGCTTATGTGAGCCATACAACCAAATGCTACTTCAGGCATACATTAAACGTGCAATATTAATTTTCTTGACTGCTCGTTCTGAACATTATTGTATGTCTAAAATTAATTCAGCTGATATATTGCAAATATGCAAATGTTCTAGGCTCCCTTTCATCTGTTACTCTGTTAAAACAGCTGTCTCTTATTTGTCACAGATACTGTTCTCAAATGAGGTGGAATATTAAAAAGAAATGTTGGTACTCTTCATTTACTTGTTAATTAGTTTTACCTTTCATTCTAACCAGAATTTCTTATGAGTCATTATGATATACAGTCAAGATGTTTTATTATGTGAACAAATTGACACCTTCATGTAATAACTAGGTGAAATAAATGTGTGAAAAAAATATTCCTCCAAATAATTTTTTGGTTCTACCAAACATTTGGAGAAGTTCTTTGTGTAACTTTTTCCTGCCTGTCTGTGTAGTGCCTCTTTTGTATTCCTTGGGCAAAACAACAAAGAAATAATGACATTCACAATGAAATCAAGGATACAGGAGATAGAAGATGTTTCCTGTCACTGGAACTTCTTTTCGCTATCTGTGCCTCCTCATCAGGAGGAAGATTTTTAATAACATTCGTATCTTACTTCTATATAAATTATGATTCACGTGAAAGGACTGTGAATATGGAAAGGAGACTTTGTGTTGCCATGTTACTCATCATTTATGCAGGCAACAGAACTGGGTGTGTCTGCTTGGTTTCTGAAGGCACCGGAGCAAATAGCTTGCTAGCATGGCCTGATACGGGACTTTGAGAAGAAGCAGGACCATCAGGCATAACTCATTCCTTACTGTCTAGGATATACACAGTTCTTGGAACTGAAGTGTGTTTTCCTGCCTGTTCTGTAACATCTCCTAAATCCCACTAACAAGTCTATCCCTGGCCCTGGGAGTATACTTATTGGGTCTGCTGCACGTGGCTACATTGACAGGAGTAGGAAATAACCACATTAATACTCTGATTACAGCCCTCTCAGTATTGCGAATACACATGTATTTGAAATAAAATCAATGAAGACAACTGTTTTTTCATTCCGTGTAATGAAATAGAAGAAACTATCAGAATAATTTAGAGAAGAAATTAAAGTATATTTGAGAAGAGATAATAAAAATGTGTAAACATGAATGAAAGATAAAACATGCTTTGTTTTATGAGTGTTGCTTGACTTCCTTTGTTGTTTTACAGAAATTCTGAATAAACTTCCAGCAGGGATTGAATTTTGCTGTTAGTTATGCCCACAGCTCTCAGACTTATGACAGCTGTTACATCAAAATGTATTTATTTGTGTAGAAGTCAGCTGCTTTGACAATCATCCAATTTTATAATCATTGACCTTCATTTCTTCATACCTTTTTCCTAAATTTTGGGATCTGAATAACAAGTAGGAGGGGATGCCATTCTCCCACTCTACCCACCCTCCGAAGACCAGAACAAGAGAAGAACATAAGTAATTTTGATATGTTCTAAGACTTAATTTTCAGTGCTGTAGAGATAGGGACTTGAGATGTATTTTCTTGCTGGAACAAAACCACTCTTCTGTCCATACCTGTATTGAGCTTCATGTGTTTAAATTTCTTGATTGGAGAGCAAAGTAGTTGGTTAGGGGCCTGTTGAACTCCTCCATCCAATGCAGCAATGTTTGCTGAAGTGGCGCTGTATGGATGGGTGAATGCTATGTGCAAACTGAATAGGCTGGATCCGATCTCTTGTATCAACTGTGTTTCTGTTTTTCCTGTACAGCTATACTTACTGGTGGACCACAGGTGTGCTAAAGCATTTACCTCTTCCTTTTGATGAAGGTAGGACCTGTATTTGCTCCTTGCCTTGCAGAGTATCTTGAAAAAGAAGTTTTAGTCACAAATGCTTTTTGACTGTTTTAGATCCCAAATCTGGAAAAAAAAAGTGTTTCCATAATGGTTTCTAAATACGTCCCTGCTCCCACCACCCCTCCCCCCCCACCCCAGGAGATACGATTTTTCAGTTGCTGGTTGCAAGAGCTACCTAAATGTCTAAAACTTGATCTTCATATGTTTATGAGCCAGGGCATACTTAATTATTTATTCCTTTTTTCTTGTCTATTAGCATATATTTATAATCTGTGCTGGTGGTTCTATTCCTGTTGCAGATGACACAATATAGCTAGTGTGTCTTATTTCTCTGGGGTACTGTGGAGCATGTTTTATTAGGAATTGTCATCATGAAGTGAAATCAAAATATAGTGGTTGATAAAGCATATTTATTAAAGATGTGCAATGAATCTTCTTCATGTCATATTTCCTTGTCTCAGAGGGGATATGACTGGAGGAAAAATTGCCTGGAATGGTGGCTACATGAGCAGGCTGCTGTTTGATTAGATTTTTGCAAGAGTCAGTAATTACTAGTAAAAAGATTTTATTTGCTCCCCCCTCAGTGACATGTGCTGAAAACAGACGCAAGTTGACAGTGAAGAAATTCCACAAATACGAAGAGGAAATTGATATCCACAATGAGTTTTTCAGGTCCTATGAGTTGAGCAGTTTTGATGAGACCTTCTGCTTAGCAATGACCAATTCTACACGGTATATTGGGATGTTTTGTGGCTCTAAATCCTAGACTGGAAGCTGATTTGGTGTGAATTAAATATGCATTTGATTTATTTGGTTAAATATGTGTAATTTCAAATTTAGCGAAGTTCTTGAAGCTAAATCACAATGTTACATGGAAATGTTACTCTAAAAAAAGTTCTGTTAGAATAGCAGTTAGACTTCCAATTATTTTTTATTATGGAGTGCCTAATGTCTGGGCACTTGATGGCAGATAGATGAGCTTTTCTCTGTTGATTCAGATCACAGAGGCTACTTTCAAGACAGTTGTTTTCTCGTTGATCTGCTCTCGTTTTGCAGTTGTTTTCTTCAGTTCATCCAGTTCTCACAGCTGGCCAGATATTTTTGGGGTTTTCTTGTTGGCAGTAATCAGCTGAATATTCTGAGCATTATCTGAATCATGGTTTGGCTAAAGATTTCCAGGCAGATTATATTTCATGTAGCTGTTTGACCCAATTTTAGTGTTAGCAGCATTTTGAAAGCAATATACAAAACCCTGAGTTACGAGGCTTCTTCAGCCCAGGAATGGAGCACAATGTTTTAGCATCCTTGGCAAGTGGTGATACTTGCAGCTGGTTTGTGGGGCTAAATAGTGAAACTGAAAGCTTTTTAAATACCTAGGTTATGTATACATCAACTTGTAATGATGAAGTTAGAACTTGGTATCTCT
This sequence comes from Oreocharis arfaki, assembly GCA_013398015.1. Taxonomy (NCBI): domain Eukaryota; kingdom Metazoa; phylum Chordata; class Aves; order Passeriformes; family Paramythiidae; genus Oreocharis; species Oreocharis arfaki. Next base: position 1,351,647 of record VZRR01003603.1, on the reverse strand, counting down.
TTCTATGATGTTTTTTTTTTTAAAAATTCACAGATAGATGTTAGAGATGGTTCTTCCAGAAAATTTAAAAATTTTATGAGTTGAATTTTGTTCGTGAGCACTTTTTCCTTTCTATTTTGTCAGAGATTTTATGCCTAAGAATGTGGGAATTGATCCAAGTCCATTTACTGTTCGTAAACCTGATGAAACTGGAAAATCTGTGTTGGGGTAAGTCTGAAATCAGAAATTTTGTTCTGGTTTAATAGTAGTAAAATTTTAATGAAAATATATAAACTCTTATGTGTATGTCTGTGCAACGTATTTTATGTTACATGGGAAAAAAAAATTCATTGGTGTTACACTGTAGAATTGTACACTTTGAAAATCGCATCTAATTTGAGATTTTTATTTGACACTAGGAATTCTTAATTCTGACTTGTTTAATATTTTCTCTTATTCCTCAAAATGAAACTCATGAGAAGATTTTATCTGTAATATACAGAAGTTACTAAAATTTGATCATCTCTTCATTGTAGTGGCAACTCTGTTCTCTGTTGGAGTTGACAGCAGTGCGTATTTTCTTGTCTCTAAAAAAATGATCAATTTTTCATAAATAGTACATATTCTGAAGCAGAAATAAATGCCAATTTCAGCATAGTCTTTGATAAAAAATGTTATTATAATATTTATTGATAAAATTATATAAAACAATCCAGCAGCAGTTACTGGGACAAATAAATGCTTCATTTAGCTGCTTTCGCATCCTGGACCTGCTTTTTTACTCTGTTTATTCCACTGCTGTGTTGATTGCTGTATCACACAAGGGCTGTGCAGAATCTTCCTGAATTCGGTCTCTCTTTGATACCTCATATTAAGGAAACGTTTTGTCAGAAGTTACTGTGCTGTCACAACATTATAAATTCTTTTGAAAACTCGCCGTTCTGTTAAACACTAGAACATTGGACTGCCTCATGTGCTCTGATCCTCAGGGTCTCATTGTCAGTAAATGTTGAGAGTAGACTGTGCTTGTCACCAGTAGAACCTCATTTCATGCTACTGGGAATAAACAGGAAGACTGTTCAGCTGTTACACAGTTTATCTCTGCTAAGAGTTGTGAGTTTATGAGTATTTTGAGGATAAGTTTTATTCTTCTGCTTTGATACAATGTCAGATTTTGGAGTAACTAATTTGTCTCCAGATTCTCCATTAAATTCTTGACCATTATGTAATTTTCTCAGGCACTTTTATTCAAGCTCTTTGCTGTGATTTTTAGGGATTGATGTGAGACAGAGTCAGCTTCATCAAAGCCACTTTCCAGGACTCCCTGTGTATTACTTGTCCCTTCACTGACTGTGTTGCAGGGTAAAACGTGGCTTAAGTCTTGCATCTCACTCATATTTAGCCTTGAAAAAGGTGGTATCTTTGCCTTGCACATTTGTCATCATCTTTTGATCTGAGACGTTTTTGAAGGATTTGGTGATCTCTTTTTGTCTCTAAGTGTTCGGGTCCCAGGGACACTTAGATCTTGGCTGAGTACATGCTGGGAGTGGGGTGAGGATAGCACTCTTACCAGTGTTTGGCTACTTGCTCCATTCCTCAGCTTTCAGAAAGGACTGCTTTTCTTGTGACTTTCACCTCATTTAGAAAAGTAGGTAAAAACCCCTTAATTTTCCCTAAAAAGAATGCTTATGTCTTCATAACTTTCTGTAAATTTCAGTCCAAGGAAATGTCAGGTTCTGCTGAGTCAGAAATTAAACTCACCCGTGGTGTTATTTTTCCCAAGACATTTGTTCCAGCTCTAACATTTCTTCTGATACAATAATGTCCTCTGGAGTGGGGTCTGCTCTTGGATCAGAACCTTTGGAAGGACTCCCCTACTTGTTTACACAAGTTCCTTGAGCATATAAAGTGTAGCTAGTTCGGTACAGGGATAAACTGCTGTGTGAGTTTGACTTCAAGAGGCAGCACTCTGTAAGTCATTGCGTCCTCCACTTGGGCTCAAGTGATGCTGATGAGAGCACTAGACCTGCATCTCCAAATAGCATTTGCATCAATCTGTGTGCTGTTTTCACAGCCTCTTAGCATGCTGCTGTCTTCCTTTAGAGGGAATCACACACAGTGTCAGTGATACATGGGACAGTCACTGCAGCAATAAAGGGCTGTTCCTTCCCTATTTCCAGGGATTTGTCTATAAACTGTCTATTCATTAGTTAATGTCTATTCATTAACTGCCTTCTGTGAAGGATTGTGACAGTGTCAGAGACAAAGGAAATTTCTCTGACAGAGGAAATTGCAACTAATTACCCTTCTGTGGCCAGTAAGAGAGGATGCAGAGGACATAAGTCTGGTATAATTCTTAATGGGTGAAGTAATGTGCACCTTTCAGAGTGCATACAGTTAAATCCAGTGTTAGCCTACTTACGCAGAGATCCTGTATGTGGAAGGCTTCTTACAAATGAGGCACCTCTTTATATTGACCAGAATTTCTTGAGTGAGAAATAAATACTGCATAAAGAAATGTTGCTGATTGAAGAACTGAATTGAGTGGAGAGGTATGGAAAGTAAAGGAAAAGAAGTGACATCGCCATTAAGATTTGGAACCAAGATTAAGAAAGCTATAGGAGTGGATATTGTTATTAATCAGAAAGTGAAACTTTTTCTAAAATCAAAACCAAAGATGTTATGTCTCAATTAATTTTTATTCGTTTTTATTTATTCAGTTGTGGGGAGGGATTTAAGTAAAGAAGCAGAGAATTGGTGAAGAAAAGCTGACAGAATCCTTTGGGCTTTCTTTAAATGCTCTGTAATAAGAAGAGATTGAAGAAGAGGAATCGATTGGGGATTGTAAAAGATGAGCAAAAAGTTGCCCCAGAGGTTAAAACTTATTTCCCTGGAAAGAGTGTAACCAAGATTAGGGATTTTAAATATTCATTGCTAATATCTTGCTGATTTCATAAATACACACTGCCTTTCCTAACAGGAACAAAAATAATAGAGAAGAAACTGTGCTGCAGCGCAAAACAGCTGCTAGTGCTCCTCCACCCCCAAGTGAAGAAGCAGTGTCAAGTAGCTCTGAAGATGATTCTGGGACAGATAAAGAAGATGAAGGTGCTGTTTCTCAACGTTCAACTCCAGTAAAGGTGACTGATACAGGAGACAATACAAAAATTACAGAGGTAAGGAATTACTGTGTTAGGCAAGAAGGCTTAGAATTCACATTCCCTTAGAAAATGTTACAGAACAGTCAGAAGTAAAGCACTGAGAAATTTAGTGGAAAAGGTCTCCCTAGTATTTTTTTTGTGTAGATATTAGCATAACTGCGGTACAACTGCTTGTAAGCCTTTTCTGTTCTTCTTGTCATGTGGTAGTGAAACACAAAGGAAAATTGCATTTAGAAAAAAGAAAATTACTGTCAGAAACCTGTGGTATTTGAAAGGTATTTGGGTCATTTCATAATGTAAAATTCACCCATATTAGTGTGTTAATTCAGAGCAGTAGTGCACTTCTGATTATTGTCCCTTACTATCCTCTGGCAGACACCCTGAGGTGGCCTTTGAGCATGCAAATGAGATTCCTTTTCTCCAGGAATGTGGTTGATCTACCTGCTTAATCAACATTTAGTCCGTGGGAGTTAACCTGGCGCAAAGCCCCTGAAAGACATGTAGTATGAACCTGAGATCCTAAGAACCACCTCTTGGAAGTACAAAGCAATTCCTTTTGGGCGATGCCACTTGCTTAGGTTGATTAATTGTAAAATAATGTTCATTCTGTCTAAATTTCAACCTGAGTCATGTGAACACTTTAAAATTGCTGTTCCATAATTATGTGGTCTGGCATTAAAAAAAAAATTGACTAACTTCAAAGATGTGCATGGTAATGTTATCACATAGGTCCTGTGCTATTACTGCTACTAAGGTTGAAGATAATGGCAGTGAATAAAATAGTGAAATAAATTGCATTTGGCCAGTCAGGTGGAAAGAATGTATATTCTCAGTTGTGGGCTATTAATCTTTTTTTGCTAGCATGACTCCCATTGTGTTGGAATCCCTTGGGTGCTTATTTAATGAAAATATTGAGTTGTATAAAGAATTATGGAACTATCTGTTTTATTAGTTCATGTAATAGTTCTTCAAATTCTTTCTTGTAGATATCCATTTTAGATACCATTGAAAATATCTTAGCAAAAGATATGCTGATGGAAATGATAGAAATTTGGAAAATACTTATGTTGTCTGGGGGGAGTTGATTTTTTTTTACAGTCACAGCTAATTTAAATGGTTATAGTATTGTGCATGTTATCTCTTCTGAAGAAAATTGAGTATTTGTGACCTTAGCATAAAATGTAGTGTTTGATAGGCAACAGACAATTAAACTGCCTTTTTATTTTTCTTTGCCACAATTCAGGTTTTGATTTTATTCAGTCTTTAGCCTAGGGTTCTGTGTTCTCAGATAATGATTTCAGCCTTCAATAGTACAATAGTGTCTGCTTCCTGAGCCAGTACAAGCACATTCATTTATTTGTGTTTATGCAAGATATTTTATCTGAAAGTTTTCCATTATCTCTGAATAACAGAGTACCTGTTCTCCCGCAAATCAGATTGTTTCTATATTTTTTAACAAAAATCCAAGTTGAAATTTTATTCTTGATTCATACTATTGCATAATTTATCTCACATCAGTTTTTCCCTCTGTTTTGAACACACTTCAGCACTCAGACCTAAGATATCTTTTTTAGATTTTTAAGATGCTTAAATGAAAGATGCATGTAAACGCAAAGTATGATTTGAAACATTTTTGAACTTCAATGGCTTAAAATTGGGTGAGCTATTCTGACTTTTTAGTAATTATACTAATAAATATATTCCAATTAATTAGCACCTTTTCATGCATTGAATTTAAGTCATAATTTGCATTGTTCGTTCATGCCAGTCCTTATTATTAGGGGAACCCAAATAGCTAGTTCCTTTCTGTTCACATCTCTGAGAAGTTAATAAAAAATGCGTTTATACTTTTGGCCAGGACATACCTTTCTGAAGTTCTTTGACTTTTTTTGAACTAGAAGAAAACTGTCTTTATATTTGACTCACAGTCATATGTGTCTTGACAGAAAGCCTCCTTCAGTTTAGCACTGAATCCCTAGACACAGTTAGTGAACTATTGCATGTGCATTGATTCCTTGTTATAGTTGACTGACATGATTGCATAATGTATAAAATAAAAATAGTTTTGTTCAACCTGAGGTTTGTAATTATTGCAGAATTGACAGCAGGAAATGTGAAAGCAAATGTGGGAGCATGTTCTGAACAAATAGGATTTATTCTATATTAAGTTTCGACACAGAACAGAATTTCATAGCTACACCATTGTGTTCTATGAATATAATTTATTCTCCTACTATGTTGTTTTACCTGATGTTATCTTTCAAGAATTCTTTACTTGTCGAATAAATGCGTTAATATTTTTAATTAATTATTTTCTTTAAAAAATACGTGTAAGCCAAGATTGCTGTGGATGTGAGAGATCTGTTTGGTTTTGTCTGCACTTTTGGAAATATATTTTGGTTTGTGAAGAACTTCTTTCTTAAGAGCAAACTTTCTTTGGATGTTGTTATGGTATTCTTAGTCTGAATCTTTCTTATCTTCCAGAATGTAGTGCAATCAACAAAAGATGTGTATGGAGTCAATCTTTCAGATATCCCTTCAGAAGATGATCTTGCAATATATGCAAGGTGAGATAAATTTTCCGTGGTAATCAGTAAAAGATAATTTGAGCTAGTTAATTGCAGTTTGTGAAAGTGCTGCCTCTGGTTAAACTTATTTAAATGATAAGTTTTAGAGAAATTTGCCTATATATTTTTCCAAATCGAACTGCTTTCAGCTGTCTGTGTCAACTCTGATTTCAGTGGAAGCTGTGCAGATGTCTCTGAAAGCAAAATTTGGAGCTTAAATCAAATGAAAGATGCTTCAAAAAGAAGTACCTGTCACTTAATGTAGTCCTAGAAATTTATAAGTAAATTCATAGGAATTCCATATTTCATTGATAAGTAAATTCCACAGGAACGGTTTCATGATTGTAAGCTTTGTAATCTGTAGGGTTTGCATTTTTCAGGTGTTGAATTACTCCAATTCAAGTCAGTCATAATGAAATAACTCATTCTGTAAAAATGCACATAAAATAATAGAAGTTGCCTTTTTTTTTTTTTTTTTNTTACGTAATGGCATATAGAGATATATGTTAACTGTTACCTTTTACTCAAATAGTTGTGTGACTTCTTTATTCAAGGGTAACTTGGACTGTTATCCTCTAAGAGACATTTGTCACCATTCCTGCAGGAGCCATGAACTTTCTGCCCCTCAAGAGCGATCAGGAACGCTGTTCTGAATTGCCATGACCCCATACAGAGCACTGGCTACATGTTGCTCTTGTTAAAAAATGTAGTTACATTATTGCTCTCAAGTTCTCTCCTCAATATCAAAACAGAACAGTATCACAATATCAGAATATCACAATAGAACAATGCTGAAGCCAAAACTGGTTCAAATTTTCCTTTTATTTCTTATACCAGAAATTATTTTGAACTTTTTTTTTTTTTTTTTAAACTTGAACCGGAAGTGAACTAGAATAATTTCAGTTACAGATGAACTAGAGCTGAACCAAAAAGTTATTTATTCAGTTCCCTGGTGGAGGAGACTTTTTCCTGAACTGCAGTATTTTTCTTTGAAAACCAGTCAGAATCATGGCAACTAATTACTGGGAATCAGTTGGAGAAATTTAGATCCAAATTGAAGACCTTCTTAGTTCCAAAAGTCTTTAAATGCTGTTGCCAAGAGACCTTCTCATACAAGATATTGGGAGTGCAAATCAACAAGATTTGCTTAGGAAACCAATGTTTCAAACACCTGTTTAGAATGCAGAAGTAATGACGTTTGAGAAAAGGGGTGTAAGAAATCTACGCCTCATCTCAGAAAAGCACTGTGTGTATATTGAAGTGAATACTTGTGAGACATGCATTGAAATGGCTGTGTGTGTATTTGTTTTTATTTTCTAATGTGTAATAGCAGTAACTACCTGGTTATATTTGAAACCTTTTCAATTTTTAAGGGAAATTTTAATTCACTGTGATCTCTTCTAATTTGGTGATAAGTGGTATGTCATCCTGACTTAGTTCATTAATCCACTTGAAGTATTTTTTCTTTTTATTTATAAATCTTTTTCTGTTACTTTTTCTTTAGGTTTAGCTACTTCTCTGGCACTCTTTTATTCTTTAAAATTCCCATTTCTACCTATTTCCTACACGCTGAGTCATTTGAAGATACTACACGTGAATAGTGTTAAGGAGGATGTTTCTCATTGTCTCTGAAGTTTTTAACTACCCCTGTGCCTCTACCTTTGTTTATTTTAAATTTTAACCTCTAGAAAATTGATGCAAATTTGTCAACTGTCCTTCGATATAGCGGGTAGTTACTGTGGTTCTGCAAATGGTGCAGTGTGAGCTGGTGTCTACTGTGAGTCTCTCTGTGCAGATGAACAACTCTGTGTTAACATCCAGAATTGCAGCTGTTTCCAATTTTATCATTTCTTCAGGCTGGACTAACATTCAATCTATTGTTAATGTAAAACTGTAAACCCCTTGGAGGTTTTGCAGCTCCCTGTTCATATCATTTTCAAGAAAAAAACAAAAAAACCCCTTGCATTTATTTCATTTCCTTCAAGCAATGCAGGTTTTAAAAATAGAAAAAAATTACAAATTCTTTATCTCTTTTAGCTAACAAGACATTGTGCTATTTCTGGCCTGGTGTGCTGATTTATGTAATAAAGGATGTCAGTAAAATCTATACTTTCCAAAATGTACATCGCTTGAGAATAGCAGCAATTTCTTTCACAGTATGATTACAGTTCTCACATCAAGCCTTTTTCTGTTGTTGTAATAAGGGAGATGGGGATGTAAGATCCTGACTTCACGTGACATCGCTGGACACGTTACATGTTTTTTCATGGTGTTAGGATTAGGGTCTTGCAGATTCAGAGTACTTCAGGTTAAGTTACTTTACATGAACTGATCTATATTAAGCCTATTTGCAAATGCAAATTAAAAGTAATTTGAATCTGTCAGCCCATTTTCACTGATGGCTGAGATAATTCTTATCAAAACAGAAATCACAGAAGCACAGATTGGTTGAGGTTGGAAGGGACAGGAGGTCCCTCAAATATTTTGAAGATGTATGCTGCAGATCAGCTGTGGATGGTATCTTACTGACGTGCTTTTGTGCATTTTGAGCTTGTTACTTTCAAAATATTGAATAATTTGAAGCAGTTAATTAAAATAGTTATGCAATTAGTTTGCCTTTGGGTTTTTTTACGTTGGTTTCAATAGCAGCTCCTGCGCTAGAAGATATTAATTATCTTGATTTCCACTTCTAATTCTCTTATTTAGAAATGTAAGTACTTATTCCTTTAACGTCCAAAGTGATGTTGCTTGTCTCTGAGGCTTTTGTTTCTACAATATATGATCTGGATGGAGCAGAAAGAAAAGCTGCAATAAATTGTATAGGAACATGTTGTTCATTTAACTTCTGTATACTCTTTCATGTAATTTGTTTTGCACTGGTAATAGTTGCTTTTTAAGATGTAGTTAATATTCCTGAAGTAGACCAGTAAGACTTCTTAAGCTAAATGGAAGCTCACTGTTAAAAAAACCGCCTGCCTCAGAAAATTAAACTAGTAAATCACAACTAGCATTTATTTGTCTTTTCAGTGGCACAGATATGTTGGAGAGTGAACAAATTGAGTGCAAGATAATTACATATATTTACATTTGAAACCATTTGAATTTTCCTTCTATTCCGAGTTACTAAGATCAGTGATAAACTACTTTTCGAAAGATTTTGTTCCACTTCATTGCCAAGGAAAAAAGCCATGACAGTATTTCCCACTGACAGTGTCTTCCAGCAAATATTTGGAGATGGGGATATTGTCCCGAAAGGTTGTGCTTGTAAATAAGTGATCTGGACTAACAGAATTTCAGGTGAATAAACTAGATTGAATTCAGCAGAGGACTGACTTAAGTCTGAAACTTGTGAGACTCTATGTCTTTTGCTGATTTTTCCACAGGCTATTCCTCTGACTGATTGCTTTGAAAAAGATACAGAAAGTTGACTGTAGAGCGCTGCCTGTTTCTTAGGGGAGGCCTGTTTCTCCCCCATGACATATTAGGTGACATCAATTGATAAGCAAATCTTTTTTCAAAGGAGGTTCTGAGTTCATGCATGCACTCTCTATGAACTTTTATCTGATCTGATAAAGACCAGAGAGGTACATCATGATCAGTGACTTACATAGCATGACTCAAAATCTCATTTCTTAGGGTCATTTTCTTTTGTTTGATGATACTTGGGGGATGGTTCTTTTGTTTCTTTGATTTATTCTCCAATCTACTGCTTTTCACAGGTTTGTTCAGCTGGGACAGAGTCAGCATAAACAAGACAAGGGGAGCCAGCAATTTTGTTCAAAACACCCCTTGGATAAGGTTATAAATTTGTAAGTATTCTTTTTCTTTTTCCTTTTAGCCTGGTTTTGCTTTTTTCATTAGATTTGAAAAATCATCAGGTAAATTTGATGTAAAATTGCTTTGAGAGTCACACTTGCTTTTTTTTTTTACTGCATAAGGGGATTCAATGCATAGCATGAAGAACTGGGGGTTTGGGGGTTTGGGATTTGTTTTTGTTCTTTTGGGGCGGTAGTGTTTTTTTGTTTCATTCTTTAGTTTTTGTAGTATCAAGGGGTTTGTATTCAAGAGTCTTAGCAGTCCTGAAATAACAGAAAGTGCTGAATGTACCGAGTTTGAAAGAGGCAGTTTAAAAGATTGGTTGACTTGCATATTCTTCGTTAAAAAGCATTCAAAGTTGCATTTGAATCTTCTTTGTACTAGTGTAAAAAAGGGGTCATGCTATTATCCAAATGTCATACTAATTTTGAACTAGGTCTTAGAATTTAGATGATGAAGTACTACCTTCCCAGCTGACATCTTCCTGCACTGTGGGCAGCTTAAAGTTTCACCAAGGCAAGGCAGATTTTTATGTACTTCTGTCTCTGGGGTACATGATCCTTTATCCAACAGCGTGGCCACTTCTTAGAGCTGCAAGAGCTTTACTGCAATCCATTGATTTGCAGAAACCTCAGCTTTGTTTCCTGCACTGCCTCTTGTCCACCCCTCTGTGCTGATGAAGTGATGAAGGAACCTTGAACATGGCATTTATGCCTAAGTAGGGAGAGAGACTGGGTGAGTCTCAGCTGGGCTGAGAGAGTAGAATGACATGAAACAGATGTAACGCTCTATATGAGACACTACTGTCTAATAGCAGTGTTTAGTCACTTGGTATTAGCTACATTTAAAGTGATGATACCACATTTTTAGGTAAATGAGCCTGTAGTTTTATAATAAAACACATCTAATGGGTATTAAAGTAGTAAATTAGATTGGCAAACTGTAAAACTGTTTTTCAATATGAGGGAACAAGCCTGAATGTTTTAAATGGACATGTTTATTAAGAAAATATTTTGTAAGAAGTGGAGTATTTTTGCTGTGAATGAAGGCAATTTCTTTTTTGTAATTGCAAAATCTTCCAGCATGTAAGACAGTGTAGGAGATAATCATTCCTTTCTTACCCCTTTAAATGTAATTTTTTGAGAGTAAATTTTTTCCCAATGCTCAGCTGCTGTAAAATGAACACATTAAAGAAGTCTATACACAGAACTCTGGTGGCTTTGGGATAGTCAGATGTTAATTTTTCCCTTTTCCCAGGTGCAATTTCTGTGTGTTTCTGAATAGTAGAAGTGTAAAAGTCACAGAGCACACAAATCTGTGCGTCCTGTCACTCCTCCTCTTGAGGTCATGTAGATCATCTCTTCCTGCCAGTTCTTCCAAACGTGCTCGTCTCTGCAGATCAGAGAGGAAATGGGTTATCATAGAGTTGGTAATTTCTATTTTATGACAGTATATCCCTAGACAGCTTAAAATTTTTCTTTGGCTTTTGTTCTGTAACTTTTTCAAAATGTTTAAATACTGTTTGGATGGTGAAAGATTGTTCTTTCAGTTAAAGTCATAAATGTAGCCGTTCTTTAAAGGCATGTTGTTCAACTCTGAAACAAGGAAGCTTTCTCTTTCTGAGTTTGAATTGCTGCTCTGAATCAGGAATTTCCTTGGAGAATACTAACTTTTTAGAGATAAAATAGAATGAACGTAAGTGTATTCAAGATTAGGGAGAGAAGGAGGGTTTTCAGTAACAGCAGCTGAGGCACAGCTTGCACTTTTTTCTCAAGGAGCTCTTGAAGAAATTGAAAAATTATACTAACTTGTATTAATTGGATGTTAGATGCATTTTAAATTGAAAAAAAATCTGACATTTACTTCTTGTGTAGTTCCTTCATATATGATACAAATGTAATTAAACCCTAGTTTTTTTCGTAGTAAAATGATGTTCTCAGTCCGAAGCTTTGGTTTCTTATCAGCAATGAGATATAATTTAGGCTTAGGTTAGTTGCTGTCCTTTCCACACTTTACAAGAAAATCTCTTTTAATAACTCCACTTTTCACAGCTTTGAAACACTTGACCATTTTAATCAAATACGAGGCCACTACAAAAGAAGAAATATATCTTATTTTTATAATGTTATTGCAGTGATTTTTATGAATTCGAATATAAATTGTATGAATACTAAATAGAAGGTTCTGGCTTAAATTTAGAAACTCTAAGTATAGACTAGAAAAAAACCAGGGACTTGAACAGGGACCGAAGGGATGCAGTGAAATAATGCTGAAGTTGAGTGGAGGATGTGGAAGGATATTGAAATTCATCTTTTTGTTCTTAGAAATTCCATGAAGGAAAAAATGATAGAGTTTTACTTAGAGCTAAATAGAGCTAAAGAGAACTGGACTACTTTTAGCACAATCTATTATAATGTATATTAAGAGAGACTTTAAGTACTGTACTGTAATTACTGTTGGCTGACACAGTGCACCTGTTCCTAATTCCCTGGTAGTCATTTTGGTATGATATAAATAATACTGTTGTAAAGATATACTCTCAAAACCTTTTCAAATGTACTTCATACATTTATCTAGGAGTAAAAGAACTTTTATTCCCTCCTGAGAAGGGAATTGAGTGTTTTGGTTCACTGTAGCACAAAAGAAGAGCGTGGACACCCTCAAACATCCATATACCAAAGTGTGGCTGGTGCATACATCCGGGTTCAGCTGTGCTTCAGGTTGGGTCATAGAATGCTTTGGGTTGGAAGGACTCTTAAAGACCATCTGGTTCCAACGCTCTGCCATGAGCAGGGACACTTTCCACTAGAAAAAGCAGCTTGAGGTTGCTCAAAGCCCCATCCAGCCTGGCCTTGAGTACTGTCAGAGATGGGGCAAACACAGATCTGGGTGACCTGTTCCAGTGCCTCACTGCCCTCACAGTAAAGGATTTCCTCCTACTGTCTGAATTAAACCTGTCTTCTTTCAGTTTAAAGCCACCCCCCCTTGTCCCATCGCTTCATGCACTTGCAAAAAGTCCCTCTCCAGGTCTCTTGCAGCCCCCTTTAGGTACGGGAAGGTGCTGTAAGGTCTCCCCAGAACCTCTTCTTCTCCAGGCTGAACAACGCCAACTCTCTCAGCCTGTCTCCATAGGAGAGGTGCTCCAGCCCTGTCATCATCATGGATATTTGCTTAGGATTCAAACAAGGCAAAAGTGTACATTTTGTTTCCTTTTTAGATATATTTTAGAGACTTGAGGAGAACTAATCAATGTTGAAACAAATGCAGTGGCTTTCTGGTGACTGCCGTTTGTCTGAGAGCTAATCCACATCACCATGCACTTTTCCTTGGATGTATGGAACATCCTCATTGTAACTGAAGGTTTTAGCTGTATCTTTTACTGTAGAGACAGTGATACTCTTGGTGAAACTGTAGCACCAGGAAGTCTGCTCACAAGTGGGATGAAAACATTTGAAAATTGCATATCAAGGGTGCTGTCCTTCATGACATAATGTTTATGCTCCTATCTACGTAATTTTCACTGGGAGGCCATAAAACTACAGGTCTCTGGGGAAACCTGATAGCCAAGTCATAAATAACGTGCGCTCCTTCATGACTATTTTGAGATATTAAACTTATTAAGTAGAATAGATTTTTACATGAATTTGTTAGAGAAATGACTTTTAATTAAATGACTGGATAATACAAGCACTCTACAAATAGTTACAGCTTAATACAGGGTTATTAATCAAAGTTGGCATGCATGAACATGCGGTTCTTTCAATATATTTTTATCGTGTTGATGCAAGTAGGTGGAAAATTTAGATTTTAGTTATTAAATGCTCAAAATGAAATGCACTTTGCTGCCCAGCTTCCATTGTGCCTAAGGAAAGGATTTTTGTGTCATTAGTGCTTCAGAAATGTCGTGTCTTTAGAAACCAATCAATAGAGAAGGCGTCAATTTAGTGTTATGGCTCTGTTTTGCTCTTTTACTTAATTGTCCACTTGCTAGTGGAGCATTCAGACCAGTTATATTTGAGTAAGCGACATCTTTTGTTGTTAGATAGTGACATTGGTAAGTTAGTACAGTGTGCTAGTGTCAAATGCCATTGCTAGAGTCTCAGCTTGGATGCTTTACTCTGATTAAATAAGTATCTGCAGAAACTATGGATGCTTTGAAAAGCAATCTACTTTTAAAGCATCTAGACTAATGATTTTTACCAGTTCTGAAAACACCCACCTTGAATAAACTAGAAGTGATAATGAGAAGAAACTTATCACGTTGCTGAGGGAAAAAAATAAAGTTTTAGACTCTGAAGCCAAACTCTGCGGGTGACCGGTGATTTTATTGTCTCAAGTTCAATAGTATACTTGTATAAGTAATTCTATCATTGCGGTCAAAGTATAATCAAATGAAAGTGTGGCTGTGCAGAGTTGGAACATGAAATTGTAAAGTATTGCTTTAATCTGGATACCTTTTTGTTTTATATACCATATTCAGTTGTAGTGGAATATTAAGCACAGTATATCCTCCATGACATGCTGCAGTAATTTTTTAAGACTAACAAACTGTCACATGATGAAACATCCAAAATACAATATATTTTACTAAAATAAAAGGCTGCAAAATGAGGGAGCAAGGGTTTTTTGGCAGTTTTAATGGAGATCCGCATTTAGATAGAGTCTCAAACATTAGTTTGTGCCCATAATGCAGCTAGAAGTTTATTAGGGCATTTTATTTATAGAAGGACTTTCCCTTTGCTTAAGTGTTCCAGTTCTTTTTTTTTTTTTACCTTTGAAAGAGGAGATTCTGCATGTAAAAATAACTTCTTTTCTCTTGAAAAGCACCCAGATAGTGAGTCACGACTGTGGCTTCTGTAGAACATGGCAATAATGCTAATATCTGAATCTTCATTGCATTTGGGCTGGTTGATGTTTGCTTTATGAAATAGTAAGCTTTGACAGTAAGTTGCCACTTTACTTTCTTACCTGAGAAGTTTTGAGCCCAAAGATATGTGTATATTAGGACTCAAATATGGTATTTGTTGTATGAAGATGATTTTAAAAATATTTTCATAAAATACCTGAGTGCAGTTGCTGAAAAAAAAAATTGTTTCCTGATAATTAGATGGAAATTTCTTACCTAATTAATCCTTTCTCTATGTTGGCTCAGAGTATAATCACTTGTTATAATTGCTACTAAGTGGATAGCTCAATGAAGTCTTTCTTTTATCTGCTGTAGTGCGTGGCACAGATCTACTTTAGCTGGGGTACTTACTGACCATAGCAGATCTGAGGAAGGATGAAGAAATGAGGGCAGGGCAAAGGGAAGTGAGAAGGTATTCTGTAATGAGATTAATGACGACTTACCTAATTACCCTACTTGGAAAGCTGGGTCTTATCGGGTCTGCAGTAGTGATAAAAATCTAGGTAAAGGAATTATCTACTGAGAGCTTGCCCTCTCATTGACTCTCCTGTATATTTCAAGGAAAAGAAGTACTCTTCTCTCTCTGTGGAAAATTCTTACCTAAAGCTCCAAATATTCTGCATGTTTGGTTTTTTCCAGAATACCCATCTCCTCCTTTTCTCAAGACAATATTTACGAAGTCCAGCCTCCAAGAGCTGATAGGAAATCGATAGAGATTTTCCATGCACACATTCAGGCTGGAAGAGGGAACATGCAGCCCCTGGGAAAAGATGACTTCCTCATGTACAGAGAATACATTCGAAACAGATACATGTAAATCCAAGCCGGATTCTCCTGCCAAATCTACTGTACTGATAAGTCATAAAAATAATTTTAGAAAGCGAATCTAGTTTTGTTCTTTTGTAGTAGTGAATTTGTTACTAACTTTCCTATTTATTATTCTTTACTGTTATCCATTTATTGTATTGTGCTTTAGGGGAAAAAGGTGATTTAATATCTGATTTGAAAGGTTATTTAATATCTTTTTAGCTGAAAGTCTATCTTAAGAGACTAAATGAATAATCAGAGCACCCAGAGTCACTAGAGAGTATGTAGCAATTTATGGCAGAGAAAATATGGCATCTTTGTTTTTTTTATGTTAATTTCTTACGTTGTTATGTTTGCTAATAAAACTGAAGTGATTTGTACCCAAGAATCAGAAGAGAATAACTTTCTTCCTCTTTCTTCTATGACAGCAATCTTTTTTTACAGCAGAATATTTTCTGATATTTCTTGAGATTTTTAGCAAAGTGAGTGCTGGAATGACTGCTTGCAATTTGCTGCTTTCTTAAGAAATGGTGAGAAATATGTGGCTTATGTCAAAATGAAAATTTGCATCAACACTAATAAATGTTGTAACCCTAATATGTGTCAAAACTAATCTCACTGGTGCTGGTAGCTACAGAATCTGTGCCACGTACTGCAGGGTGAAGGTGGCTTGTGACTAATTATCACAGGCTTCTAGTAGGAGTCTGAGGAGAACCCCATAATGACTGCATCTGCAAATGAGGGAATGCTCTTCACGTTACTGGGTTTGGACACCTAGAGAGTGCCAAACCATCCTGTCATTTTTCTGTATGACAGGCATTATCCTTTTTGAAGCATACTCTTCCCGTCCCTGTGTTTGTGCTCCTGTGAGATGCCTTCAGGTCCAAGCCTAGAGCCTCCTGCGAAAGTGGTGTCGGTAAGTGACCAGACCAGTTGGAGTGATCGTGCAACAGGAAGCAGTAGTTGGGTTAGGCAAGACTGAACATCATGTCCTGTGCTGGGTAAGAAGAGAAGAGGCAACAGGTGTCTAAATAGGTTCGTTTGGGGTTGAAAGTCAAACATTTCTCTAATTAAAAAAAAAAAAAAAAGGAGGGGAGGAAGCCTACTATTTGCAATTCCAGGCTAAAATTCCCAATACTTTGTAGCCCTTTGCCTTGAAGAATACTGACAGTGTCAGCAGCATTCTTGAAAAAACATTTTGTTCCACAAGCTTGAACAGACCATGTTTCAGAATTTTCTGGAATAGCGAAATAACTGTTTTAGAGATGTAGCCAACTGCACATAACAGATGTAGAGAACATGTTGGTGTTCACAGTAAATTGCTTTTCAGGCAGCTACTGTAGATGCGTGGCTGCTTGCTGCAAACATGTTTGCATATCTTTGAGTATTTTATGCAGTAAGTTGCACATCTGTCAGTAATTCAAAATAAGAAAAGATGCAGTGGGTAAAGGGAAAAAAGGTTTTTTGTGATACAAGTTTGTGTGTCTCAGGGAAGGACTTGCATGCAGTCAGTGAGAGAACATGGTACCTTGATCTACCGAAGCATTTTGGTGTCATTTTGCATTCTCTTTTGTTAATTGTTTTGAGCCAAATGGTTGTGTTTTAGAGGATGCAAGAATGAATTGTCACTTTAGATAATACTTCATTGCAACTGTCAGTGGTTTTTTCCTCTGGAAAAATAAACCTATACTGAAGTATTTTGCCCAATACGAAAATAATTAGAAGGAATAAATGCTTGCTTTGAAAAAATGTAGAGCTGGAGTTAGTGTATTAATGAGACAAATGCACACTTTCCTTATAGTACTTAAACTATTGCAAGGAATGTTTTCTACACTATCACAGACCCTACTGCTGTTGTTCACAGATACTGGTAATTCATAAAAGTTACCCTTGAAAGAGTACCACTTACCCACAGATAACTCAAAAGATGAAACTCCTTTTTTCAACAACCAATTTGCAATGTTGTTGGAAAATTTAGGGACTGTAATAATTTTACAGCTCTAGGAGAAAATATGTTCAGCCCTCAGCAATTCAGACACTCCTCGATGAAGAGGATTAAAGGAGATTGGTTTACAGTTCAGAGAGATGGATGACATCTCAGTGATGGCTTGTGTGATCTACCATCAGCATACTCTTAGCAGCTGTTCGGGGTGCCAACGTCAACTTTCGGTAGGTTTGTTTAAAAAAAAAAAAGGCCAATGCATGAAGCAAGACTCGCAGCTCTACCCTGAGTAAACTCAGCAGTCTGAGTGGACCTGCTGCCTAATGCATGTAAATGGTTATTTTAAAAAGAAATACACTCAAACACCCGTCTAACAAGTTCAGTCGGATGAAGGACTCTCAAGGTGCTACCTCTGCATCTACCTATTTTATCCCATTCTTGTGATAAGGTTCAGTTCTCAAGAGTGTTAGTAGTTCTCAATAGATGCATCTAATTTCCCTTTCAGAAGCTGAGGGAAAAGTGTGTAAAATAAGAATAAACACAAAAAGAGTGAGCTGTGATGGCTCTGAAGAGTAACATGGTGCTCTTTTTCACTTTAAAGTGTTAATAAATACCTTTAACTTTAAACCACATGGGCAAAAGAAATATTTGAGAAATATGTTGGTTTTCCTCCAAAATATGTTTTGTTTGTTTCAGTGTGTTGGAAGGTTACATTGCGATGCAATCCCAGAATAGACACCTGGAAAATAATGACTTTGGGTTCTTTTCCTGTGGAATCAGAAAGCACAAATACTGGATTAGGACTAATTTGGTCATTTCTGTGACATTTCTGTGCCAATGGATTTTGATGTCAGTCCAACATCTTAAGCTTCGTGCTGTGATTGCAAGAGCAGTTCTTTTCCACGATTTTCATTGGTAGTTTCCCCTCCTTGTGAGTCTTGTGTCCACTTGCATAGCCCACTGACTTTTTGTTCTCTTCCTCTTATTTTCCAGAGAGACTCATCTGTGGTCCTGGAATAGGACCCTTTCAATATTCGCACAGCTGCCAGCTACCAGGAGGAGGAAGCAAAAGAGCTGTGTATAACTCTGGGGTGACACTTGTGGCAGCTCTTTCTTTTGTTACTGACTCTTTGAGATCTTTCTGCATCATCTGGGAAGGTTCTCTTGGCTTTCCCAGACTCAGGCTAGCCTTTGCTTGTATAAACTCCAAAGCACATGCCCTGTCAAATAGTCATGTTTTACAGTCAGAGGAAATACCAGCTTCACTCAGGAGATCATTTCATTCTCCACAGGGGTTTCACCCTATCAGTAATTATATGAACAAGTCCAGTTCACTGAGGATAAAACTGAGGTATGTACACAGGAGTGTTCCATTTGCTGGCATGGTTTCAATCCAAGTTATTGCCTAGAGGCTGATAGGGAAAAATACAATGTGCTTGGCTTCCAAATGCCTCCTTCTGTCTTGTATATATTTTAAAAATCTAAAGTTGTCACTTTAGGTGGTGATTTAGAAGTAATGTGGAACTAGTGCAATAAGTTACAAAGTATTAATAATAAAACTTCATACATTGAAATTACAACCCTTGCAAATACTGATAATCAGCAAGCCCCTTCTGGAGATCTTAAATCTGCCTGCTGCAAAAAAATCCATTGCAGCTGCTGATCTGTCCACTGGAACCAAGCAAGAGAGTGCTGAGAAAAGGCATGAAAAACAATGTTTAGTAGTATTATGTATTGCTCTTCCAGAAAGACGTGCTCTTTGCATGACCCAAGGTTTGACTAGCACATTTATATTCCTTTTTTTTAATACATTCATCTTTGTAGCGTAGAGAGAGAGTGTAATCAAGGTAGGACAGCCAACAGCATGTAATGAGCCATCTCTGATGCTCCATTTGCATTTCCCCATTCTAGGTGAGCTGTGCTGCCTGCACTAAAGCCCAGTGTGGTTTTCAGTCATTGCAGTAGCCACCTCTCATTTTCCAGAGTGATTGAGATGTGGCCTTAAAATAGGCCTGTTATTTTATATTCTCTGACAGCTCAGGTACTCTTTTTTTTTTTTTTCAAAAGGGGTTATCTTTTGTTTATTTCCCTTCTTTTTCTTCTGATTTTTTGGTAGTGTGTTTGATTTTTTCAGCATCTGTGGTTCAGAATCCTTTTTCTCACATGTAACTGTGCCACAAGTTGTAGATTTCCCACTGTATCCCTCTCCTCCTTTTGGAGTTTTCACTTCTTGAAGCAAAACGCTGTAGTTCTAGTACACGGTCTTGCTTTTTTTATTGCTGGTGTATTCTGAGTCGCCATCAATGAGACAGGGTAACTTTTCCCTGGAAATACAATGTGGATTATGTAAGGCGGAGAAAATAAAAGGAGAAACTAAAGGAAGTGGTGAGATTTTGACTCTCAATCAAACTTAAACCTTGCATGCAGACATTCTCCGCAGGCTAGAAATCCCATAATAACTTCTCCCATAATAAAATTAAATATTCTGTGCCAGCCTCTTCCTGGGTTTTCCCCAGATCAGACTATTGTTGGATAATTGACTCAGATGCTCAGAAGTCCAAGCTATGAAACCTGATGCTGAGTTTAAGGCTCTATGCTGTATTTTAAGGGATTTTTTATTTTTCTCCTCCACAGCTTGCAAGGGTATTTTCTAGGCTCATGGACTCCCTTCTTAGCAAGAGAGGAACCACTCAGTATAACCTTTCCCAAGAGAGGCAGGAATTTAAGGAAGAGTTAGACCTGTTACCTGGTAGAAAATCCTTTTCCTCAGATGCTATCATAACCTTTCTACTGTAAATCCTAAAGGAGATTTTTAGGTATTTTTCTGACAGGTCTCCCTTCTTTCAACATAAATCACAGTCCTTTACAGTGAGCTTAATAGCAGGGGTGAGCAAGAGCTGAGATGCACCTCAGTGAGGCAAGGGGAAAGGAAAAGGACAAATAAGGGAAGATCTGGAGCCGTCTGGGTGAAAAGAGAGGTTTGGACGCCAGTGAGGTGTATTTGAATAAGCAAGCTGATGTACAGGGAAGAGTAGCTTGGTGGGGAGGCTGCAATTTAGTTGCTAGGAAGTGCAGAAGAGCTGAGCACACGCCTGGGCACACGCACAGCGCTCGCTCTCACGTTGTTGGCCGGGTGGGCAGGTTGAGGGTGCGGAGCAGCAGCTCACGGAGTCACAGGGCCCAACTCAGTGTGTGAGCATGGCCTGCCACGCTCAGGGACACGTGGAGCAAAGGGCTTGTGCTGCTGTGGCAGGGGGGAGGCTGGGTCCCAGCACGCGGAAAACAAGCAGCAAGCCTGCCATTGAGACTTACCCCGTATCCGCATGAGCCCTGATGGGAGTCACAGCAGTCATTTGGAAGACACATGTGCCAAGCCTGATTTGAATTTCCAAAGGTCACATTTGTCATTCTCTATGTACCGGGATTCTCATTAACAAGTGTCTCCAGCTGGCCCTGTGCAATGGCCCCAGGACATGCTGTTGTAACCAAGTCGTACACACAGGGCTTCCCCCAAGGCTTTGGGCTCACCTCACTGCTCCTCACTTATGGGCTGTCGTAGGAGAGGGGCCTGGAGCCTGTGTCCTGGGCACACTACGTAGGGGATCAGATTTTGACCTAGCAGGCGTGTCCTGCTGAGTGTTGCACGAAACCTATAGAGCAGCTTTCTGGAGGTGCAGGCTGGTTTGCAGCACCATCTGATTGAATTCCACCTTACCTGGTGGCAGTGGCATCAAAGCCAGGTAGGCTATAAACAGAGAGGAGGGCTTCCAGAGGTGAGTCAGATCACCCCTCTCAGGGGGGGAAGAGTTACCCCTCTGCAGGAGCTTATTTCTCCCCATTGTGCCTCCCTGGAGGAACATACACAAATGGCTTAGCCAAAACACCTGCACTTAAAAAACTAAAATTAGATGAGTCCCTCAGTAGCCTTTATAAAACTTGGCAGAGCTATGAGATAAATAAACAGCTACACTATAGGGTCTCTTACAAAAGGATTTTTTGGCTTTAACCTCTGTCTCATCCACTCCAGACACAGCTAGGTACTCCTCTGGTAAAGTGCTTCTGTAAAATAAGGGCATTTGCTGTCTCGGGGCTACCCTGTGTTGTCTGGGGTAGATGGGACTTCTGATGTATCAGCAGCCAGGGCAGAGAATGGGCTGCTCGGGGTTAGAGCAATCATCACTGACTTTGAACGAAACAGGATTTTGTCTGTGTCTCCGTTGCTGATGGGTCATGGTTACCTCTCTACCCATGTCAGGAGCCTCATGCAGGGACCAGGTCTCCCTGACTCCCCTGGGACTCACGAAGCTTAGCTCTACTTCTCCTCTGCCTGATGGCAGCATGTTCTCCATC
This sequence comes from Oreocharis arfaki, assembly GCA_013398015.1. Taxonomy (NCBI): domain Eukaryota; kingdom Metazoa; phylum Chordata; class Aves; order Passeriformes; family Paramythiidae; genus Oreocharis; species Oreocharis arfaki. Next base: position 1,330,119 of record VZRR01003603.1, on the reverse strand, counting down.
TGCTGCCTTGGCTTGAATCTCTGCTATTATGTTATGGAATGGCTTCTCCAGTAACATTTGTACCATTAGAGAGTCCACAGAGTTATCCTTTTCCCACTCAATAAGTGCTTTCCCTTCAAATGCTGGTTTTGGAGAGTGTTTGCACTGCAGCTTGCTGAGGAAAAGTCACATGGGGAAGTTTCTGGGAGACCTTCACTCTGCCCAAAGCATGGGGAAGTGCCCACAGCCTGAAGATGAGTTACCTGCCTTTTTGATCAGAAGTAATTGGTCACAATTAGGAATCTTCACTTATCTGCCATAGGAATACTATCTCACCCTTATCTATCTCATGTATCTTACTTTTGGATGTTCAGTACTAAGTGTTCCCCAGATCACTGAATCTGCTGGTTTTTTTTCATCATCACCACTCATGTCCTCCATGCTCCTATTTATTAGATGTTGGTGAATTATTATACTACATTTATTAAATGCAGAGCATACAGTGATAGCACAAAGACTGCATTGGTTTAGTTGTTTTCACAGATGGCTCCTTTAAATTTCTTTTCTTAAAACTTACAGACGTGGGCTTTTGTCTGCTTTCATTCTGCATATCATTGCCATTGTTGATTTTATCAATCTTTCTGCACATCTTCAGTGTCATGAGTCTGAGCACAGGGTCACAGTTCCTGCTCTGAGCAATCACAAAACGTCCCTTCGCCTTCCAGCTCTATAGTTGCAAATGTGAAGCTGAAAAGTTTAGTCAAGGATGTGTTTCTTGCTAATTCTTCTAGGCATTAGTTTGTTCCTTCATTGTTGTTTCTGGACTGCACGTTTGGGCTGACTTGGAACTAGATGTCTCTAATTATATCCCCTGATATTTTCCTTCTTCTAATTTTTTTTTTCTTTTTCAGTGATTTGGCTATTAGCTGTGCTTGTAGAAATAGAGGTTGCAGTTCATAAAGGCAGCAAAAATCCTTTCCATGCTTTCAGGTTGTCACTGACTGAAATTGCAGCAAGGTCGAAGTGCTGAGGGTGCGGTCCCAAAATACCCTCCTTCTAGGGTCGCTTCATCACTTCCTTGTAAGAGGAAAGGATCTTCAGAAAAACCCTGAGGAGAGGGTGAAAAGTCTCTCTTTTTCACCTTGAGCTTTATCAACGGCTTGTCTCTCACGATTGTCTCAGCTCTCTCCTATTGTCCCCTGAAATCTCTGAAAATCCTTCACCCCTGTGCACATGCAGGGAGCCAGCTTGTCCTCTCCTGCAGATGGCAGAAAATATTCCCAGACCCCGCCTGTATTCCCAGTGATATGAGCATGTTCCAGGCTGAGCACCTCTGCACAGCTGTGCATCAGCACACAGGGACAGGCAACAGAGATGGGCCAGCTTGTGTTTGGTCACAGCAGGAGGTGGGAGGCGTTTTGAAAGAGCATCACTTTTCCCACAGAATTCCCTGAAGCTGAACTGCTCTATTTTCTCTCAGAGCGTAAGTTTTCCAGTGCAAAATAAAAATATCGTTAAAGCACTGTCAGTATTACAAAGTGTTTGGTACAGTATGAATTTTTTCAAAGGAGCTGTTTACCTTGAGCTGATTATTAGCTTAGTCTGTAAGTCCCCTGAAAAACATTTATCCTCAGTGTAAGTGTTGTAATTCTGGGAAGGACACACATGCATTCCTCATAAGCATAAGATGCTTTTCAGCTTCTAATTATGGAGCAACCACAACACCCCTATGAAGAAATTAATGAGCTTTGATATTTGTATCTAATGAATATTCCTCTGTTTCTCAGTTCCTTTTTTTGTTACTGATTTAAAAAAAAAAAATATTTGCCAATGCTTTTCAGTGCTGTGATTTTAGAATATACATTTGCACTCAGCTTAGGGCCATTTTGCACATTGTCCTGTTCGTAACTCAGCAACTGCATGAGCAGGAGCACAAGCAGGTCTCCAGTTCTCATCTACGCTGAGAACTGGTCCTGGTGTTCTGTATTCTCAGCCTTACCCTGCTTCAAGGGGCTGTAGTGCAGCCTCATGCCAGCCACTTGGTCTTTGGATCCTGACTTCAAGACTGTAAACATCCTCTTTGCTGCCAGTCTGCTTTTTGTCAACACGGCTGCTAAGCCTCCTCACACTCACACTCCCTTCTTCACTCCCTCATTCCCTTTTCCCTCCTGTGCTTTGTAGTTTGTTCATGCTGGCATGCTACACTCCATGGCCTCCCTTTCAGATAGTCTTCCAATAATCTCAAGGGGGATTTGGAGACTTGCTGCTTCCTTTAACGTGCCTCAAAACTGTTGCTCTCACTTCAGTCTGGGTAGAACATTCTTCATTTCAAATGGCACCAACATGAAGGGAGTTTGCAGCTACAAAGCCTACGATGGAGTTTTATCTCTGGAAACCCGATGGCAGAAGGAAAGAGCACACATTGCTTTGTCTCTGCCTCATCAAGAGCAACTCAGTTGTAAGGACACTGATATCTAGTGCCAAGTCTTTCTCACATGGATCTTTGTGGGAATACTGCTTTGAGTTCAGTGAGAACAGCAGCAGGCTTAAAATGTGAGCATGAAAATTTCCTAAAACCTGTGATACATAGGTAGAATTATGCCATATTGTATATGCACAGTATTTTCCTCACGTTGTCCAGCAGCACCACATTTAACAGCAGCAAGGTTACAGTTTAACCAGGGGCATCGTTCCAGTGACACCCTGAAGATTCTGCGGACTACAGATGTCTTTTGCTGGCAATAAAAGTATTGTTCTCAACCTATATTAGGCAAGAATAACTGAAAGAATACATTGCAAAACCTATCTTTCATTTACTTAGTTTCCTAGGAAATGCAACCAATAAAATCAATTTCCATCAGAAAGGTATTTTTAGAAGAAGTGGCCTCTTCCCTGGCCAGACTCACAGCTCTCCAGTCGTTGTTTTCTGTGCACTTTGCTTTCCCACCTTGTTCTTCTTCTCTTCCTACCTTGCCATCTGAAAACGATTTCTTTTCTGTGCTCACCTGGTCAGAGAACAGCGGCTAGATACCAAAGCCACCATTCCTAGGTGGGGATGTAGGCAGGGAAGAAAGCCCATGTGGGAGCCAGAAGGAAGCAAAGGCAGTTGCCCAGAGTCCTGGTGCTGTGTCTGCAGGCACTGCCTTTCACAGCAGGGGGAAAGGAAGCCTCATGTTCTCCCCCAGCTGAAAACCGACAATTTTGTTGACTTTCAAACTGTAATTTTTTAGAGACTGCTCAGGTGGTACACAGCCAGCACTAAGTCAGTGGATCCATGGTCCTGCTCTTTATGGCTTCAGACCACACAGCAACCAACCATGCTGCAAGGTGTGACCTTCTGCACCCACTAACACAAGGAGAGTGTGAAATACGTGTTTTCCTGTCATCCTCTGACACAGGGGCCCCAATTCTGAGGATTTTTTTTTTTCAAATTCCAGCGGGAATGTGCTGTAATTGTTCTCCCCTTCCTTTTTTCACCATGTCTTCTTCTCATCTGCCTGGTGTTAACAACTCACTTGCTTTCACTCACATATTTACACTCTTCTGTCCTAACTTCTCCCTGCTGTTTTCTATTTCCCTGTCAAGCAGTGCTGGCCTTGTATGTCCCTGGGGTGTGCTGCTGGGGAAGGCAGATTCTGGAGGCAGATTCTGGGGCACACTGAGGTGTCTGGGCTCTGAAAGAGGGCACAGGGAGAGGAGACTAGTGGTCTCTGGCTCATAGTTATGAGGTTTGGATTTAAGTGAACATTGCTGAAGGCTTGTGGATTGATGGAGACTCCTGGATGGATTTTCAAGAGAAATGGAAGGGATCCACACTGGAGCAGCTCGGGAAGAACTGCAGCCTGTGGGAAGGACTCATGCTGGAGTTCATGGAGGACTGTCTCCTGTGGGAGGGAGCCCACACAAGAGCAGGACAAGAGTGTGAGGAGTCCATTCCCTGAGGAGAAAGCAGCAGCAGAGACAATGTGGGATGAACTGACCACAGTCCCCATTCCCTGCCCCCCTGTGTTGCTGTTGGGGAGGAGGTAGAGAAATTGAAAAGTAGCTGAGTCTGGAAAGAAGAGGGGGAAAAGGTGTTTGAGATTTGATTCTTTTATTTCTCATTATCCTACTCTGATTTGCTTGGTAACAAATTAATCTTACCCAAATCAAATCTTTTTTGCCTTTGACAGTAACTGGTGAGTGATCTATCCCTGTCCTTATCTCAACTCACGATCTCTTTGCTAAATTCTCTCTCCCCAGTCCACCTGAGGAGGGGGTTGATAGAGTGGCTTTGGTGGGCAACTGGTGTCCAGGCAGGGTCAACCCACCACTGTGGAAAATGTCAGCAGAACCCAGGAGGAAATAGTCCAGGTTAGGACTGAATCATCAAGAGTTAATCATCCATCAAGGATGAATCATCAAGAGTTAATGACAGAAATTACATCTATTTTTGAGATTACACAATAGGAAAATACTGACCTGCATTTGGTTTGAATTTTGAGTGGCTTGGCTTACCTTTCACTTATTTTGAGCTGAGAATGTACTTATTTTAGAGTGTTTATCCTGCAGAATGTGTGACACTTTATCCGCCATCCATTGTACACGGTGCACACAGACATTATGCGTACAATCTGTCACAATCCCTGTGCATCTTCCTCTGAAATGTATCCCAGGATTTATGAAACACTCAGAGGCACATGCATCTCAGAATGTGATTGTGTTTCCAGCTGTCTTCTCAGCAGCAGCGTAGGTGGTAGCGACATCCATTATGCTTCCTTGACCATTTCCAGAACCCTGATTTTGGTTGCTATGCCTTTGCTGAATTTCACTCTTTGGGCTTGAATTTTTTATGGCAGGACAGCAAGACATTCAAGAGTTGCTGTTGTTTTCGTGTTGTTGTTTCAACCTATCCACCTTTTATATATATTAGATATATAATATAATATACATATTAGATATTATATTTATGCTGTACTACAATACAATAACCTGCACTATGCTGTAATATATTATGTTTTTTAAAGTGTTTATGTAATTATAATCCAAACTAGTTAAGCTGTGTTGTTTGCCCTAGCACTCCTAGTAGAGGAGCCAGATGGGCAGCCTTTCAATAGGAGAGTTCCATTTATTCATTTGGGCAAGTCCTGCATCATTGCTGGAAAAGACAAAAAAGGCATTGCACGTGTCATTTAGCCTTGATTTGGATCGTGATGGCCCTGTACTGTGGGTATGTCTGTCAGTGGTGCTGCCTGAATACCTATAAACAAGCACCCCTTAAGTGCTTTGTTGATGGAGGGCCAGAGCACTTGGCAGCCTCTTGGGCTGAGCCCTCTCCCTCTCCTCCCTGCAAGGCACGGTGCTGAGAGGGAGAGAACTCAGCCATGTCCTTCAGCCATAAGTATTTTTAAAAATTCAAGGGAGGGGAGAGAATGAAACCAAACCATCCATGCGAACACCTTAAAGGGGGACGTCTATCTCCTTTATCCTCCTCTGACCACCTTTATGCCCTAGCAATTCCACTGATTTCAATGGCATAGGCGGCTCTTTGACCTAAATTCGGCAGACCGCAGCCATGACTGAAATCAGTGTACACGCTCACTAACTGACTGGAAGTAACTTGAAGATGACTACAGAGAAGGCCAAAATCCATCTGAACGCCAACGATCCACACCATGGTCCTGATGGCCAGGCCAGTGAGTATATCTTTTTCTTCATGCCCTGCTTTGAATCCTGTTCAAATGGAAGAATGGAATTTGACTATTTTGACCATTAGAAGAAATGTCCAGGCCGCATAGCAGCTGCATTTGGCATGGGTTGGGTTCCCTGAACACCATGCATGTATTTTTGGGGGTGATTTTCCAGATAAAGAGGCAGGAGCACTCCCAGGTGCAGACCTCAAAGACACTTAATGCACTGCACAGTGTGCAATGAGAGCTTCAAAGGATGGAAGCATCAAAGGAAACCTCTGCAGCTGCTGCTGACTGCTGCAAATACATGAAAGGACAATATCACAAGGATTCTCCTTTTTTTTTTTTTTAATTTCTTAACAGGGGATCAAGCAACTGATCAAAATTTCACCTGCATTGAAGTGATGGACTAGAGCACAAACGACTGATTTTTCCAAGCTGACTGTATGAATGGATTTTGAAACCAGGTTCTTAAAGCACTGCCCTGGCACTGTAAGAGAAGGGGGTGCACTGGCATCCCTGGAAATGAGGCATGGTTACCCCTGAAGGGCTGTCAAGGAAGGTGCTGTCAGCACTGTTATAGCAGGGAGGGATTAACAGGCTTGTAGCAATCTAATAGAAGGGAAAAGATGACCAGAGTCAGCATTTAATGAGTTTATTCAGCATCTTTCGAACTCAGCTGCCCTATTGATGCAATTTTTTAATACCATAGACTTGGAAATAATAACCTTTATTTAAGTGCTTATATTGAGCCATATCAGCACTGCATGTTCCAGCATTAAGGCTTTGAAAGGGATATTTGATATGAGATAATTATTTGCTAAGCCATCAGGTTCAAAAGTAGATTTTTTGGAAATAGGCATGACCAGAGCTGTTTTTTAAAAGTGACCTGCAAACAGCTCTTCAAAACTCAGCAGCTTTGCCTTTTCACAGTACGCTGCCTCCTATTCACCAGGAACTGAGTTCATTTCTGAGCACTGATGTCCTTAATTCTAAGGTCCAGCAAATTAATTTTCTACGTTTTTCAGGTGCCCCACCTGTGGCTTTGTGAGACTCAAGGATATTTAGGAATTGATAGTATCTTAAACTACACCATGATGGTTACAGTTGGGTCTTCCTTTTGAATTTTGCAAATGCTAGCAGCCAAGTATTCCGAAAGAGTATTTTGTGTGTTTTGGTGCTAAAAATAAATCACTGTGTAATGAAAGGCATTGTAGATAGCATTAAATTAATGCTAACTGTAATTAAAATGCATTCCTAAATTCTTTAGCTTGGATTTTTTGTGACTCACTCAGTGCCTTTGCTCTGTATTTGGATATTTTTGGAGCATGGATGAATTCCAAGTATGAAATTTCAGTTTAGACAGGACAAAAAGCATAACAGCAGGTTGGGGAAGTGACCAAAATAAAGGCAAATTTATATCTGCTGCTTTGATGGAGAGGGTTCCTTCTTTTCTGCCTCAGTATCTTGACTCCCCGCCCTCAGGAGATGAGGGTGTTGCCGCCATGGTTGGAACAGGCTGGTTTTTCACGTGTGCTCTTGAGTGAGGATTTGCAGCTCCCCTCCTGGTGCAGCCGGTGCTGCCCTACTCAGTGACCATGTCATAAAGCAAGACTAAAACCCACTTAAAAAACTGCCCTGGGATAGCTACGACCCAAGATCTCCGTTCCACGTACCTCTGTGTAGCTGCTTGGCTAGGTGGCAGCCATGGGTAGGCCTGCAAGACTGATGAGCCTGTGTCTGCTTCTGTGTTTAAAAATATGTAGAAGGCCATTATTTCCACTCACCCAGAACAAACACTGATAGTTAATTAATGCTTCTGGGTTTGCCACCTGGGGCTTGAAGTTTTAAAACACTAAGTGATTTAGAGGTTGGGAGTCCACACCTTCACAGTGTGATTGAGGTGATGGTACCTTTGTGGGGCCTACTGGTACAGCAGAGTTATTTTATGAAGTCCTTTGAGTGTTCAAACAAATTCCGCATCTCTGCTTCCTTTCCCACGATATGATCAGAAATAACTTTGATTTCTTAAGCAGAAAAGCTTTCAGATCTTGATTTTCTGCAGAGCTTTGCAAATAGCTGAGGTGTGATCTGTGGGAACTTGGTGGCACAAAGGAGCCAGGTGAGGTCTGTGAGCAGGCAGTAGGAGAGCATGTATGGAGGTTTGCTGTCTCTTGGAATCTGCTGCCCAGATGGAAATCAAGTTATCCTCATGCCGGAATTTCAGGCAATGCCTTGAAAATGCAAGGGCAGCACAGCACAGGTTGCCCTCTCACCACTGTGAGAGCAGTGGGGGAGAGCCAGTGGCTCCCGTCACTCTTTCTCTCCTCTGGTAAGAACAAGAGCAGTGGGTTATGAGGGAAGGATTAAATCCCTGCACAGGGATGCACTGGTTATCCATTCACAACATGCTATCAAGAAGCAGCTCCTGCATTTGGAGAGGCCCAATGGGGTAAAAAGCCATGTTCCCAAGGAAACAGAAGGTTTTTCTATGCCAGTCACATTTGTATCACATTCCTCCTCTTGCTCATCAACTATATTTTCCTCTACAGTCACTCAGCTGTTCACTTCCAGGCTTTTTTAAAAGTCCACAGTGCTGCCCAGGAAAGGAATAAAAATGATGCTTTGTGGTTAGAAATGGAAGCATCTAATGCAACCCAGGAGAGCATCATTGAACTGGCAACTCTCTGATAATGTTCAGGTCCGTACCAGAGGCGTGTATCCTCGCTATTACAGATTGGATCAACAAGATCTATGGTTATGGTTAGAGTAAAAAAGCTGTGGCTTAACTGTGGGTATTGTTAGAGGAAGGTGAGATATAACCAACAAAGAGAACACCATTAGAAGGCTATCAGTGCACAAAAAAAGGCTTGTGCTTGCTTTTGACACTGCACATGAGCTCAAAACCAGCAAAAAGGACATCGTTACAAATACACTAAGTGATGCTTCCCTGAAAATCAGCTTTCTGTCTTTTTCAAGCCAGACCAGAAATCTTCACCTGCCCATAGAGCAGGGTAGCAGCTGGTCATGCCATGGGGATATGTGGGAACACAGGACTGTCTCATCTCTAAAGTTGTATTGGGTGCTTCCAGATAAATTAACAAAGATTTATTTTTTTCACCTTGAGAATCCAAATAAGTTTAGAAAGCTGTCTGATCTTGATGATCTACAAAATGTCTTTAACTAGAGATTAACTCTAACCCTTTGGGCATTTAAAAATAAATATTTCTACACCTTTAGATAATAAACACAAGCAAAAACCATATTAGCATTTTAAATGTTAAAAAGATAGGGAAGCATCATTTTTGGAGAGCTCTTACAAAGTAACTTGGTTTTTACATCTTTTGACTCCCACAAGGAATTCATGACAAGGTTTTCTGAAATATTTAGTTTAAATACCAAAGTTACTAAACAATTTGCTCAGAGAATGGTATCTGAGAATAAATGGTGTTGTCCTTTCCCTCAATTAATGGATTTCTGTGAGATACATTAATGTAAAGTGCCAGTGTTTTAAAATGCAAAGAGAGGCGAGGTTCTATCTGAAGTTTATTTGGCTAATGTGTAACTGCAAATAGCAGAAGGTCAATAAACAAGAAGAGCTTCGGGGCTTATGGAAATCACTGACTCATGTTTGATGATACAGAGGTTGCCCAAAAGCCACCAGGTCTGGAGTGCAACAGGCAAAACACAGTGGAGTTTGATGTGCAGCATCCTCCCACAGTGCAAAGGAAACGTGGATGGGACAGCAATGTTGCCACTAATCCACTCCTCTGCAGGGAGCACACGTGGAGAGGGACTCTGCATCCTTTCTGGCACCACCTGCCTGGTGAGAGGTGGCACCGAGGGGTGGGCAACGAGAGGGGGGTCTTCCAGCCTCCACTGGTGGTGTCCTCACTCCCAGCTGTATCACTGCTACGAGGTTGGACCCCATAGCTGTGGGGCTGTGCTGCTGAATTTGTTTTGGTTGGTTGGTCAGCTTTTGGGTTTGCGCCTGTAAAGTGAAAATCAGGATCTTGCAGTCACTGTGAGCCTCACGTACTGGATTGACTTCTCATGGGGATATTCCTGAAGAGTAGGACTCATTCATTCTCCTTTTCTGTGTGTGCACAGCATGCAGGTGTGTGAGTGTGTGTGCATGCATGTAAATAAGGCCTAATAACGCCATTAAATTAATTCCTCCCGTTGCTATGGGAACACACGCTATTGCCTCAAGCATGTGCAGCAGAGGTAGGTGCTATGGACGATATCAGAGCAAATCTTTGGGTTTATCTTCTAAAACTTTGGGGTTTTTTTCCAAAGCAGACTGCAAAAATATTCGGCTGGAGCTCCTGAGGCTGGGAAGTGCAAATCAGGAATTGTCGATCTTTTCCCAGCTTGCAAATGAACCAATCTTCACACCTAATATTAGCAAGCCCCACCTGGCACATCAGCCTGTGCCTGGGGCTAGTTCCCAAGGAGATGAGCAGTGGGCTGGCAGGGTGGCAGGAGCAGGCAGTGCTGAGCATCATTCCTTCAACACCTCCCAGTGATCCATTGGCCTGAGGGAGAAAAATCCCAGGCCCCCAGACCCACCCGAGGAGCAAAGGCTTGCAGGGCAGCTAAAGATCCCAAGATGACACTCCTTAGTGCCAGGCAGGGTTTGCTCCTGAACTGTCTGTGCTTTCAAATCAGAGTCCCTTCGCTGGATGGCAAAGGGGCACACGACCAACGGGCACTATTTTGAAGGTGTCATGGTATGAAAGGTCTGGTGGGGAGGAACCCTCTGCTTTGGCCACCACCACTGCCTGCCAGGTTATTAGAAAATGGCAACTACAACAACAACAACAACAATAGTAATAATAATAGTTAGGAGACATCAATGAAGGCACAAGCTTTGATTCCTCCTTACAGCCACTTGCTGCGATCTGAGAGCCAGTCAGTTTTAGACCCCATACACCTTGTTAACACCACATCACAAAAATCCCTAGTATCCCACCGTACCAAGTCACACACTTAAAAGAAATCCAATGCATTCTTCTGCACAGAGGTGTTGGTCTCATCCCAGAGAGGTGTCTGATCCCATAATAGAGGGAAAGAAAAATTATCTAGAGTGGTGTGTCTTCTGCGAAGCCATGCTAACAACATTACTTAGGTTTCCAGTGTATGATTCTTAGCTGCTAAAGCTATCTGCTCTTTTTTTTTTAACCAGGATGGCTTCTCAAAAAAACATGCTGTGGAGGGGTTTTTTTTTTGGTTTTGGGTTTTTGGTTTAGTTGTTTGTTGGGGTTTTTTGGCTCTTTTTACAACAGTTCTGGAACCACATCTGCAGGAGCTCCCATAGAATGATCTGAATGATATCCAGTTGGCATCAACATTTCCACCATTAAACTGACAGTCCCAGGCACTGCATTACACTTTGGAAAACTGGCTACTTTTAAAGCCCTAAATATACATCTGAGTGGTTGGTATTGCATTCTGTTTGCACAACATAAATGTCAACACAGCCTGACCAGGGGTACCTAGGCAACAGCCAATTTTGAGGTCAGTGATTAACTCTTCTTTGTCAGAGTGTAATTTACCATCAAATTATCTCCAGCTGAATATAGCACTTTATGGATTAAAAAAGGTCTTCTTGCTATTTTAAGGCGCTGAGAGCCTTTATTAATGGTGGCAAATGATGTTTGCTGCATTTTCTCCTTGTCGAAATACGGATGTTCATGAGAGAAGTATTCTCTTAGGGACAGTGACCCCCTACTCAGGCATTCCCAAGAAGAGGAACTGAAGGCTGAGCTCAGCCACTGCACACAGTGCTGCAGTGCTTGTGACCATAGAAGGGAGCAATCAATTTTTATTTTCTATGGCATATATACACACTTCCTTGATGAGATAAAGGGTGGATGCTACCAATTAGCACATATATCAACAGTGAAGAATTGATGCTCAACTTGGGTTTTGCTCTTTCCCTCCCTACACAGAGCACATTGCTACCTTCAGCTCTTCAAAATCCCTCATTTTTTCATTAACTTCTAGCTAGTGATCCAACCCCTAATTTTGAGTTTAAAGCTCTCCATATCCTAGCATTGTATTTCAAACCCATATTTCTACCTCATACGGCTTTTTGGAAATAACAGTGAAAACCTGACATAGTAGAAGGTCCTTCTAGTGCTCATGTCAAGAAGCAGGCCCTTCTGCAGGGATTACAGAGGTGGAACAATCATCCCTCTGCCTGGAAAATTACTCATTTGTGATCTACATCAGCATGAGCATTTGCTTGGAGGACTCTGGTGGACATTACACCACTGGGTTCCTGCATTTGGTGCTGCCAAGCTGAGCATGGGTTCACCTGTGGGATGAGGAGGAGGGGAGCAGGTTGGGTGTGTTGCTTTGTCTGTGGATTTTTCCCAGCCTTGCCTGATGCCTTGGGAGATGTAATCATCCCAGCCCCTATGCTCTGCCCTGCAAGCACCCTGCAATACTAATAACTTCGGCCTTGCCAGCTCTACCTTTGGTTTTACTACTGTAAAGCTGACATCACCAAGGGGGAAAACACAAACTAACAAACAAAAATTTTTCTGAGAATTTGCAATTCTCTGTTACTGACACAGCTGAATATTCATCAATTTGTTTCTTGCTGGCAGGCACCCAGGCTGTTGAGCAGTAACTGGCTTGTTTTAGAGTTGCTTTAATTTGTTCTCTTAGAGGAAATTTCTTTTCTAAGGTTTGCCAAGCTGACATGTAAAGAAATATGAAACTATATTTGTATCTGGAAGACTCATATAAAATATGTTAAGTACTAAACTTTATAATAACAATGGTATATATATATATATATATATATGCTATTGGTTTACATGTGAGTTATCAGTGTCTCCGAGAAATATCTAATTTGATATATAATATATTTGGCTGGGATCTATGGATTTGTGCCTGTGATGTCAAGCTCCCAGGCCGAGTACCCCAGGACAACATTCCCACTGGTGGGCAGGGACCTTGATTTCTCCCCATAATCTGCCCCACTGCTGAAGGTACAGCCTTCCTCTCTGAAGAAGAGAGCAGCAGCTCTTTGCTCATGTTCCTGCCATTAACAGAAAAGATCCTACCTGTTCTCCTATGTCTTTTTAGGATGCAATCTTCTCAGATGTCTGGGATTTCTTACAGTTTAGTGACTCAAGGCCACCCAGTGTTTCTTGGCTTCCACCCTGTGATTAAGGACATCAGTTGAGCACTAGAAGAAATTGCCTATGGAGATCAGACCAACTCCATCACTGAAATTTTAAGGGGTTTTTTTAAGTGCAAATTGGAAAACCAGCTACAGGGGTTAGCTTCAGTACAGTTCATTTTGTACTGAGGCTGTGCGGAGATGTACCAGACTAAGCACAGGAAAGCAAGGCTGACTACAGGCTCACAAGGTGAGTGAAGATGGAGATTTGGTCCTGTCTCAAACTATATGTTTCTGTACTACATGCAGTGGCTGCTTAACATGGTCGTTGGCCCAAATTTTTGGTAGGGCAATAGAGTTAATTCATTCCTGTGGGAGATATGGGGCAGAGAATCAGACCTCCTCCACCATTTCCACAGGGACTTGTTCAGTCCCTAAAGGGCTGTGTCTAGGAAGATGTTCTCTCCTAGATTTAAAAAAAAATGAGTGAATAAGCCCTGCTCAGGTCTCTAAAAACAAAGACATGACTACCAGCTTCTGGGAAAGGGTTCTAGGGCAGATCCTTCTTGGACAGAGGTGCAGATCTGCTATCTCAGCACATCCCTCTGGCCAGCTCCACGGAGATCAAGGCCGAGCTTATTCCATTTTCTGTTTGGATCCTATTCTGGGCTCTATCTGCTCAACGGAACCTCAGCATTGGGATTCCTGGCTTAGAAATAGATCTTTTCCTATTTTGGGGAGGAACATACCTTACTGTTGTTCCCCAACCCCTCTATAGGGACTGGCCCCCAGAGCCAGTTCTGTGCTGCAGGCAGGGAAATTACTCATGGATGATGATGGGCCTGTCTCCTTGCAATTTCTAAAAAAGCAATTTCAGAGAGGAAGATGGGCATAGTGCTTTTTCCACAACGAAATTTATTTTTAGTTTACATTCTAGTATGTCGAAAAATTGTTCTCAAATTCACTATTAACTTAAATGAAAAAAAAATCTATCTACACCCTCTTGTGTAGCCACTGTTCATTAACTTACAGGATCACATGAAACAACAGAAACCAGTATTTTTACTTCTTTTAGTGAAATAAATTTGCAGTTTCTTTTTACAAAGCTGCAAAATGACATTTGTTAGGTGACCTCTGGACTCCCTCTCTTAGATGCACAGAAAAGCTCTGGAACAACTTAAAGGCTAGTTTGAAGCCTTTTAAAAACTTGATCAAAAAGGTTTTGAAAAAGTTTAAAATAATAAAAAGACCTTGTTCCACTGCACTTGATGACACATCTGGTGATGAATGACCGTTGTTGCTGCTGCTTTCTTTCCGTCAACAGAACAAGCAGGGCAAGGAAGGAAAGGTTGCAAAATATGTGTATTTAGCTTCAGCATATTCATCACTAATCTCTAGAAATAAACAGAGTGGACCAGAGGCTAACTTTTCCAATAAAGGTAAGCCATGACCATACAAACCCATGTGCCGCTCTTTCCGCATCCAAGAGTTGCTGGCCTTACTCCTTTGGAAGCTAAGCCAGCTCCTCTGGCTTAGCCTGGCTGGCTGGTGGCAGTGGGCTTACAGATGTGGAGATTGCTGAACATGTGTGTTGGTAGCTCTCGTAGTATCTAAATGTGCCCTTTCTAAATGATGATATGAAAGCTCAAGCACTACAAAAAAAAAAAAAAAAAAAAAGCATCTCCAGGTTGTGAACACTCAGAAAAGGCGGCTCTGTCTGACTAAGTTTAAGAGATCAAAGCTGCACCCAAAACTCATCCTGTTGTAAGTGGGAGTGGTAAGAGGATGAGGGATCAAAACCTGGAACCTTGCCACTGTCAGCCAAGGGCAGAACCAGCAGCTGCTGAAACTGTGAATGGGGCAGAGCCGGGGGAGGCTGGGTGGGAATTCTACCCCGAAACCAAAAATTCAGCCTAAGGTTCAGCCTGAGTCCATTCCTGATGACTTGCATTTGTTACGCTATTGAAAGCAGATTTTCACCTGCTTATGTGAAGTTTGTGCCTGTACTTTCTGCTAGTGATTCAGAGGCCACATAAGACACAGTACCGTTTTCCAAAGCCCTCATAAAATTCATTGGAGAAATGCAGCCTTGTGAATGCAACAGAGTAAACCAGGATTTTCAACCCAAGCATATGCTAGAAAAAGTGTAATTGTTGTTTTCTTGTGTTTATGCAGTCCCTTGTAGCCTTACTGTGCAAGTGAAACAGATTTTACAGACATGCAGGCTGTTTCCTGGAATGGAGTTTTATGAGGGGCAGAGCAGCCAAGCAGCTGGAAACTTACCAAAAGGAGTGGTGGCACCGTGAGTGCTGCATCAAGAAGCACAGTCAAGGACCACGAGGGAAACAAGATGTGTGGTGGAGAAATGGGACTGTGGAGGATGAGATTGAAACTCTAAAAGGTGTCTGAACCCCTCTGAGGTTTATGTCACCAATAGGTTTTACAATATGGCATGATTGCAGGTGGACACCTGCCCAAATCTGAAGGATCAAGCAGAGGGTATCATTAGTAAAGACCTAGTAATTGGTGTCACCAGGTGACTCAGCTGATTTCACCAAGTCAGGAAAATGAAAAACTTGAAGAAGTGCCTAAATGGATTGCTAAGGGCTTGAAACATCTTTTCACACCAGCTGCATAGACATCACTGAAATGCCAGCGCTGGTTAGCTCACCATCTGTGCTATCCCCCCCTCTCTTCCCCCCCTCCCGCCTTTATTTTAAGGCTTCTTTATGTTGCCAGAAGAAAAATGACTCTTCAATATTTTCAGCATGTAATTGGAAAGATAAATTTTGAAGTGAAATTTTTGTTGGTTCCAACTCTTGCTATGTAAAGCACATTTAATAATACTTAACATTTACTCAGCCTGCTTATTAATCATTAAAGAATACCAGCTATCAAAATAATCAATAGTTAACTGAAATTAAGCAATCACATATTAAAAGTACACAACAACACAACTCAGCTCTCAGAACAGATGGAAGAGTCAAGCAGTGAGGATTTTAAATCATTTGTTTCAGCAACTTTTAAATTTTGTTGCTGCTTAATTTTCAGAAACTCACTAAGATAATTACCGAGTTATATCATACGCTATGCTTAGGTATGCACTGCTGGAACATAGCTTTTTATATTTATATTCTCCTGTGAGATCTGCTGATCCAGCCTCAGCTAGGAGGGCAAGACAAAAACATCTTGATGACAATGCAAGAGGTCTGACCAGACTTCTCTCTCTGATGCTCCTTATGGTGCTGTGGGAAATGAGGTGGCTCTTAGGTACCAGCTTTATATCTACTCTTTGAATCCTCTTTGTCCCCACAACCAATTAAAATCAAGAGCAATCCAGGTGGCTCACCTTTCGTTGGTATGACCGATGCAAGAAGCTGTACTAAGAAGATAAAAGGCCTTTAGTGACAGCTCTGGAAATATAAGCAGTTCCCAAGGAGGTATAACCATTTTAATAAGTGTGGAGTTGGTCCCTAACTCTGCCAGTCGATACTTGGCAATGTGAGGGAGATGAGGAAGACTCATAGCACTGCTCTCTGGGCTCTGTAAGAACCTGACAAGGACTGTAAGAGCATCCTCCTTTTGAAAGGGTAAAGTCCAGGGAAATGAGGGAACTAAAGAGCTGGAAGAACTCAGAAGAAAACCTGACAAAAAGGAGCAAAGACAAGCTGGACACATCCATCTCCTTTTCAGAGACACATTATGGTGGTTGAGCAATTCTTTCTCAGAGTGAAATACATGACCACAGGCAAGGGGTATGAGACTAGACTGCTCTCAGGCTAAAAACTCTTCCTACCTCTCACTCTGAGATCCTAACACTCTCACAAGGTTTCACCAGACATGAAATGATTTCTGCCTTGGCAGCATGGGCTCTTAATGTTTTCAGTTAAGGAAAAATATTTCAAATCCATACTATGAAAAGCATACACTGCCCTATGTATATATACATGCTCTTGTAGCCAAGACTTGCCACATACTTGTTTCCCAGCGGTAACAGGCTGGTCAAAGACATGACAAATCAAACCACAACCAAGACTTTCCACACCACATCTCATTACTGAAAACCAGACTAATTACCTTTCTCTCTCTGCTTTATCGATGCCATAGAAATACTGCAGATCTTACAGCTTCATAGTGGACCCCAGCTGGTTCATGTTTGCAAACCTGACTTGCTAAGTTTGAATGGCAGCATTTTTAATCAATTTTGAAAGATGTTTGGAATGATTTATTCTGCCATGGTCCTTTTAATTAATGTTGAAATTAACCACCTCTGTTTGAGGCGTAAACTGGAGGATTTCCTCTGGGCAAATATAAAATTTTACTTTATCTCAGATTTCACCTTGCTTTCTGTTGCCTTGGTCTGTAGCAGCTCTCTCTGCACTGGGATTCTTGTGATTTCAGCATTAATCTTAATACAAGTTTACATTGGCCATACCTGTTCTCCGGCTGGCAAAGGAAATAGGGTAACTGCTATGTTCTGAACTATAGTATGGGTACTTGACCAAGTGCTTGAATTGTGGAGACTTGCAAACCTGTCTTAACTCTGCTTGAAACTGGTTTTCCTGCAGTTACTAACGCTGTTGTAATGCCTGGATAGGCAAGGGAAAATATATAGATGGGATATAGACAGGGTCTGCAGACAGAGGCTGCAGTGAAGGCAATTACTAAACAAAAAGGAAAAATCTTTATAGTTGAGGGTGAAGCAGAGCAGCAGGTTGCCCAAAGAGGCTGTGCAATCTTCATCCTTGGGGATATTCAGACCTGACTGAACGAGACCCTGAGGAAAACTTTTGCACGGTTGATGCTGTTCCTGCTCTGAGCAGGTGGAGGGACAGGAGAGATGCCCCAGACCTGACCTCCACTGGTCCTTTCCAAACCAAGCTATTCTGAGATCTGTGTTTCAGAATTCCTGGGGAGAAATGGCTTCAGTTGTTTACAGAGGTACAGAGTGTCCACAGCTTGTCTTGATGATAGTGTTTAGCCTGCAGGAGGACACTGATGGGGGTGGATGTAATGAGTGCTGACACTAATTCTCTCTGAATGTGCCCACCTTTTACTGTGGCACAGCCTGCATGCTTTCTTCGCTTGGACTGTTCAAGACAGTAAACACATTTTCTTCTAATGTATTTTTCAAAATTGTGTCTAGATGGTTTGCATGCTGTTCCCATAACTTAGAGGTTATTTTATTTCCACATTCTTTTGATCATTGGTCTCAGAACAAACACAGTCTCCCATACTGGGGTGGGGGCACATTTTGGCTTGTCCCTTAGGAAAGCTGTGTTGCTGCAGAGGGAACCTACCCGCTGCTCACATTTGTTTGATACTGGTTTTGCCAGCAATGGGCATGAGAATGTTATCCTTTGACTATATCATGACATATAAATATCTTAAATGCAGGTGTCAAGGTGCCAGGCCCTTTTTGGCGGTGCCCAGTGGCAGGATGAGGAGCAATGGCTGTAAACTAAAATGTAAGAAATTCTACCTCAACCTAAGGAAGAACTTCTTTACATGGAGGGTGGCAGGCCACTGAAACAGGCTGCCCACGGAGGTTGTGGAGTGTCCCTCTCTGGAGACATTCCAAACCCACCCGGACATGTTCCCCTGTCACCTGCTCCAGGGGACCCTGCCTTGGCAGGGAGGTTGGACTGCATGATCTCCAGAGATCCCTTCCAGCCCTCGTGATTCTGTAATTCTGCTTCACCTGTTCCTGCTTTAGAGCGGAAACGTGCTGGCTACTGCTTTTTGTGAGACGTAAATGGTGAGGCAAGGAGAGAGCTGGTATCTTTTATGCCCATGAGACTGAGTCTTCTATGGTTTGACCTCACCATTTTGAGGACCTCAGAAAACAGTGCGGATGCTTTCGGTGGCGAACAGACTGTTAATCTCAGAGCATATACTGTTCAGACAGGGTAGCTGCGGAACAGGCTTTCCCACAGCTGTTTCGAGCGCTATTCGGACGCATTTCCATCCGGCGAAACACGGAGCTCCCGCTGGGCTCAGAGCTCTTACAGCAAGCGCAGCACGGACGGCACCCACCGCGGGACAACCGGCGGCGGAGCGGGGGGAAAGCAGCCTCGGGAAGAGCGGCTCCTTGTGTGTGTGTGTGTCTGTGTGTGTGTGTGTGTGTCTGTGTGCGCACCCACTTCGCTCCCCGGTGCCCCCGACCCAACCCTCCCCGAGAGCGGGCCAGCGCTGACCCTGCTGCCTCGGCAGCGCGGAGCCCCCCGTACTCCCCCGTACCCCCCCGCCGCCGCCGCCCGGGCTGC
>VZRR01003603.1:1283654-1310952 GCA_013398015.1 Oreocharis arfaki | reverse complement strand
CTGCCGGCCGGCAGCGGCAACGCCTCGCTGGAGCTCTCGTCGCGGCCCCCCGCGCCCGCCGCCCTCAACCCCTGGGATGTGATGCTCTGCGTGTCCGGCACCGCCATCGCCTGCGAGAACGCCCTGGTGGTTGCCATCATCTGCTACTCGCCTGCCCTGCGCACCCCCATGTTCGTGCTGGAGGGCAGCCTGGCCACGGCTGGCCTCCTGGTCAGCCTCGGCCTCATCCTCAACTTTGTTTTCCAGTACGTGATCCGCTCGGAGACGGTCAGCCTGCTGACGGTGGGCTTCCTCGTCGCCTCCTTCGCCGCCTCCGTGAGTAGCTTGCTGGCCATCACGGTCGATCGCTACCTCTCCCTCTACAACGCCCTCACCTACTACTCGGAGAGGACGGTGCTTTGCATTCACACCATGCTGGCGGGTGCCTGGGGGGTCTCCCTCTGCCTGGGGCTGCTGCCCGTCCTGGGCTGGAACTGCCTCCACGACCGCACCGCCTGCAGCGTCGTCAGACCCTTGACCAAGAGTAACGTGACGCTGCTGTCTGCCTCTTTCTTTCTCATTTTCCTCATTATGCTCCATCTTTACATCGAGATCTGCAAGATCGTCTGCAGGCATGCCCACCAGATAGCTCTCCAGCAGCACTTTCTGACTGCTTCCCACTATGTCACCACCAAAAAAGGAGTCTCTACCCTGGCTATCATCCTTGGGACTTTTGGAGCCAGCTGGCTGCCTTTTGCCATCTACTGTGTGGTGGGGGATCCTGACTACCCTTCTGTGTACACGTACGCCACGCTCCTACCTGCTACCTACAACTCCATGATCAACCCCATCATTTATGCCTACAGAAACCAGGAAATCCAGAGGTCCATGTGGGTGCTCTTCTGTGGCTGCTTTCAGGCTAAAGTGTCCTTTCGCTCCCGGTCCCCCAGTGATGTCTGAGTGACTCTTCTCTGTCAGACTGCACCGAGTGACAATCTACCCAGTGAACTATTACAGTGCCTGTTCTAAACTTCAAACGACGTCGTGAAGTCATTGGAAACATGCTTAAGTATTAGCACTTTATACATATTTGTATCTCGGAGAGTGGTTCGGGGTATGGAGTTTTGGGTTCCCTGAAAAAAAAAACGAAACGATGTGGTTGTATATAAATTTGCACATCACATTTGTAAAGTGAAGACATTCCGGTACCGCTTAATTATAGCACCTTATTTCTAGCTGCTGACCTGCCAAAACAGTGTTGCCTTCCTGAAGGGCAGAGAGAAAGGAAGTTGTGTTCGTGTCGTATTTGTAAGTGTGTGTGTTGGGGGAGGGAAGGGGGCTGGGGTGTGTGTATGTGATGTATGTGTCTATCTATACTTTGCTGCACAACATTGATAAATTATAACATTTTGTATACAAATAAAAACATATAAAGTGTAATATAACCTTGTGTGTTTAGATGCTTTTAGAAAGAAGACAGTTGGTAAATTTGCCGGTTGAGCAAAGTCCCTTTGTTTGCTTTTGAAGGCTCCCCATGTAATTCTGCCTAAAGAGATCATCATTCACTATGGAGATGAAATACTGGACCAAGAAAGGCACCTTCCCACTTGTTTGTTTGTTCTCTTCTTTAGTCTGGGAAAGAGTAACGAAGTAACGAAGAGCACAAACTCCTTTTTTTTTTTTTTTTTTTTTTTTTNCACTTTTTTTTTTTTTTTTTTTTTTTTAACCTCCAGCAACCAAAGAAACAGATAGCCTGGTCAAATAGGCTGCTTGTTACAGTTATTCAACAGGTTCCTGGTAGAAACTTTATAATTTTCAAGTTACAAATTAGCCCTTTAGAATAAAGACCCATTTAAAAATTCTCAAACTGTGAGGGAAAATCATTCTCTAAGATGGGCTCTTTTTTCTTCTTTTAGTCTAATGCCAAAACTGGAAAAGGGAAAAAGGAAAAAAGGAGTCACAGTATTCTTTCCTAAAAGCCTGTAAAATGCCACAGTATGCAGACTTTCCTTATCATCCACAGTTCTGAGTGGAATCTGAATTGTTTCTCTGCCTCCTTGTTTTCGGGCTGCATGCTGTAGAAAAATCATTTAAGTGCATCTTTGCTGCCTGCCTGTCTCAGAGCAGCATACAGTCTTCTGACAATCCCACAGCTTAGTGGCTTTGAAGAGTCCATCAGCGGCCAATGTCGTTCAGAGTTTGGAACACTCCTTCGCTCTGGTCCAAATCCACCAGCGACTGATTTATTCAGAGCCATAGCACGTGCAGAAGCTTTCAGAAGCAGTGTTGCTGTTCATTTATTTATAGTTATGCTACATTTACATCTTGGTTATGTTATAGTTTATCACTAGCATTTCCATTTGTATTTTAAGTGCTGAAACAGATTACTTTTATATGCATGGTACCATATAAAAAGTCTGGACTAATGCTTTTCCCAGTTTATGACTGGGCAATGGATCAAACATCTCCCTGCTGGAGCAGTTGAGTCCACAAGGATCCAACAAGACTCAGAGAGGCTGTGAATCAGTAATGCTGCATTATGTGCAAGTATTATGAAGCCCAGCATCATTTCACTGATAATACAAAGAGATTTCATTTAAAAGAAAAATTGTTATTCCAGACTCTCCTAGTTCCACTATTTTAAAGAATTCTAATAATCACAAATGTGACATTGTAATTGATGACTACCTTCAGGCATGTAGTTCATCAGGGAACTGTTGCAGTGGTGTTCCAAATATAATTCAAACCAGATTTTATTATAGGTCAAAATACTGCTCAAATTAAGAACTCTCAAGTTGCTGGTAAAAAAGATTTTTTTACCCCCTTTTTAAGCCCACATTTCATATACTATATCTAAGCCAGCAAATAAAAGAGGGCCTTCCCTCTAGCCCTGTGGCTGGTTGGCACAGACCATGCTTAAACTCCCTTCCTCTTGCAAAGCCAGGGGCTAAACTGCTGGCTGGAGCAACCTCACCACGGTTCTAGTGACCCACAGAGACCCAGCCAAAGGTGCTGCAACACCCCCAACAGTAACTGCTCAGAGAAAAGACCAATGAGTGCCTCAGACAGGTGAAACCTGGCAAAACTTGCTGGTAAAACTAGAAAACATGCCATCTGCCAGGCTTTAGTCCCATAAACCTTTGTCATTCCTGTGTTGACTGCAATAAAACCACGGGAGAGAGTTGCTGAGTGCAGATCCTCACACCCTGGCCCTGACCCTGCACCCAGGTGGGAGATGTTGCTTAGGACCTGAGCAGGCTTCTGGGAGCCCTGTACTGGCTCAGAAGACCAGCATCAGCTCTAAGACCCCTAGGAGAAACTTCTTACCCTTACTTTTAGTCCTCAGGGGGGCAGAATCTGTCACAGATCACCTCTAATGCAACCTCCCTTCCTTAACCCTGTCTGGCATAGGAGGATTCTCACCACGAATTCATCGCATGGTGACAACCTCTATAAAAATTAGATAAATAACTTACCTGAATAGAATCCTACTTCAGTAATAAATCACTTAATCGAGGAGTGTAAAGGATTTAGGTGAGTTACCCTTCCAATTTTAGTCCATGTTGCTTAAAATGAAACTTTGTTTCTTTTTCATTGTGTGATCACATTTTCACTATGATTCACTTTATCTAAAAAACAAAGCTGGATACCTCCTATTAAAAATGTGGCACTTATAAAGTGTTTCCCCAAGAATTCTTCTCTTCCAGGAAATGAAATCTGGTTACAGTGATCTTAGCCATTCATTTCCCTGGGACAATGTAAATGCAAGAGTTTTTTCTATATGACACATTCAGAAAGATATGCTGACTCGTAATTTCTAGGAAAAACTAAGGTAAAAGAGGAGAGAGTATTTTAATGGGTTTTAGTTAGCCCTGACAGTGGAGTTGACATCAACCCACTGCAGTAAAATACAGCTTTTAATTTTCAAAGTGAATCCAGATCTGCAGGAATACCTGAGTGGAATAACATAAAGGTGGCTACCTAATCTCTTCTCTCCCCAAATAACATCTCATTTCACATGATGGAGGAAGTCCAGGAATTGTGTATAGCATGACACCCGTATTTTCATTTCTGAATTTTTTCTTGAAACAGCAGATATTTATTTGAGAGAATGGTGCTACATTTGCAGTATCTGAACCCAAAAACTCTTCCTGTTGTTGGATGATGGCACTTTTATCTCGATCATGAAATTATTCGGGGAGACAAAAATTCCTGGAGCCCCATTTCCAGTCACTGGGCAGGGCAGGGCTGTGACCCTCATGCAGCCCCAACGGGAAGCCAGCCCAAGGGACAACCACATGTCTGCTCAAGGAGGACTGTGTCTGATCTTCTATTTCCAAAAGTCCATGGGCCACTTTGCCTGCATAGAGACCAGAACTGCAATGGCAATTGCCATTACTATTTCCTTGTCCCTGCAGGCCCATGGGCTCAATGGTTTTTATGTTCTCATGTCAATGGTGCAGTCTATGAGGGGACACACTGAGTGAGGTGCAAGGATCAGGCCCAATGTTTGGTAATGGTGTATTCTTTGTAGCCTTTGCTGGAAATGGAAATGAGACTTCCTGCTTTACCACTCTTAAAAAATCTTTGCCTTACTCTGATGTAGGTAAAACAGTGTCAGACTTGGTCCAAAGGGCTCCCAGCCTGTTCCAGCTGAAACCAGTGACGCTATTACACTTCAGCCAAGATAATGTCAGTATCTCATTACAAATAAGCTACCATTTTGAGACAGGCAGTCCTTGGCCTCAGCTCCAATTTTCATTAGAAACTAATGGTTTATTACCAACCTTGAAAATCTTACAGTACTTGCAGTAATTTGGCTTGCTCAAGGTACCTCTTGCTGTGATGAGCTCCCTTGTTTCAGCAGGAGCAATTACGGAACGAAGAGCACAGCTCTGGTGAGGAAGACCTGGTTGGGAGCCAGTCAGGGCCAAAAGCCCCACACACTGCTTGATTTTCTGTGAGGCTTCTGCCTAAATCAGCAGTAGAACAGTGGAAAAGAGACTGACTCTGCAGGCTGCTTTGTATGAGTCACTGTATATTAAAAAGCCAGCTGGATTCAAAATCACAGGTCAAACAAAACCTCTTTATTTAGCTAAGCAAACAAAAGGACAAAACACTTTTAAACCTGAGGAGTGAGTCTGTACATATTTTTATCAATGTAATGATCCACAGGTACTAAGTAACACCCAACAAAACACTAGAACCTCTAATCTCCATTCTGCCTCTCCCACTTTAAAAAGGATAAATTTTTATAATGAGGTAAAAATAATTTCTGATATTGCAGCTGCTCCTCAGCATTTCAGCTAGCTGCTGTAGCAGTCATTATTAAAAAGAAAAAAAAAACCAAAAGGAAATAAACAAAAATGTTTTCTGTTTCTTACTGCTTTTTGATGGAGATGTACCACTCGGAAGGAGTGACCAAGCAGGTGAGATTCAGCTCTGCATGGAGGATGAGCACATCTGCATCTCACCTTAACACTTGCTGGGTTTGCTTGTTTGGGGGACAGTCTGTGTTGTGAGGTGTCTCCCCATCACCTGATTCTCTTCGAGAGAGCCCCTCCCTTGAAAGCTCACAGCACGCAGCTCCCCAGCTGATGCATTTTGCTCAGGAGTGCCTCACAAAGATCCCCTGGGTACAAAACCACTTCACCTTTCCCTGCCCTCTTGATGCTTAAGCTCTCTCCTCTGACTACAGAAAGCTCTCCCAGGGCCAACATTCCCCCAGTGGCAGTTCCATTTATAGAGGGCAGTAACTCCAGTGCCCTGGAAATAACCCAGCTGCTACTGGGGCAGCTGGAGAGCAGTAAGCGCTGACTCAGTGCTGACAGTAGAGGTGGCAGCCGGTTCAGCGGACGCAGGTCTGCTCGTGTCAGCTCTGTCTGCTCCAAAGAAGTGACAGAAGGCAGCAGGAGGTGAAGCAATGGTCAGGTCTCTGTGAAGGCTCCACATGTTGCAGCAAAGCCTCGCAGTGAAGGGCAGTTTCCAGCAGATTCTCACCCTTCTTTTTTTATGAATTTACTTTGTTGGCATCACAATAAAAGCGGTGGGAGAGAAAGAGCAAGACAAAAGATGAATGTGCTAGTATCTGGTTAGGGAAAGAGCGCAGTGGTTCACAGTATGACTCGTGGTGTGGGAACAGCTTCTCCAGCAGGTACCTCGGATACATCAGCTGGCTGTGGTGTTCCCTTCCAGCAATGGGTTGGGGCCACACACGAGACAAAAGACCAAAAATAGTTCTTCACTGCAGCATTGTTTGAGTTATCCTCAATCCTAGACCTCCTGAGCTGAAAACTGCAAGTGCAGGCAGATCTCTTGAGCTGCCCAACCTGCTGTTCAGCCAGTGAAGGTAGAAGCGTAGTCCAGATTCAGCTTTTGTCCTGCTTTTGGACACAATTAAACTTCTAGCTGCAAACCCAGACTTGGCAATCACCTACAAGACAACATCTTTTTCATCACCTGCTGCTGCCTGTGGCCCTGACACAAGGTGCTGGGGTAGAACATCTTTGCACTGTCTCTTGCACCTTCCTCTGTGGCACAGGCTCTCTCTCCTCCAGTGCAAGACTGGGGTTATCTGTACAATAGCACATTTTTAAGCATGTGTCAGCACTTTAAAGTGAGAATTAGATGCTTAGGATGGGCCACACACGAAGGATTTAAGCACCCATACTCCTGAAGGTGGGCCTCTCAGCAATCTTTCTTGCTGACTGGACGTGTATGTACCAAATCAATCAGCTGCTCTACGCCTTTGTCCTCCGTGCCCTTACAGCCAGGCAGCAGCACGAGCACAGAGTGCTTTGCCCAAGCAACACAAGCAGCCTGGAAGCTGCCTTTTCCCACTACACTCGGTGGGAATTGAGGTGTCTGCACATCTGTGTTTTCCACACGGCTTCGTTTGGTAGGAAAGCACAGGAATACCGCATAGGATAAAAACTATCCAGGTTTTTTGTCTCTGCACTGTCCAGCATTTCCACAAACTTAATTCATTCCAACAAGTAAAGGGGCTGAGCCTAGGACATTGGCAGATGGAGGTGTTTTTATGCAATGGAGGTTTATCAGCACTGTTGGGAACACTTGTTTCTCTAGCAGGGACAAACGGCTTGCTATGCTTCAGGCACAGGAGATGGATGGGGTCAGGAGGAGGCAAACCAACTGTTGGGGAAGGAAAGAAATTCTGGACTGGCGGAGTATTTTAAAGTTTCGGTTCTTCTTTTCATGCTACTCACTGTCTAGCTCCTGGCTGGTTTAAAACAATGTTGTTTTTCCAGGGAAGGTTTTCTCCAAGTGACCTGCTTGCTGTGCAGTTGTTTCATTTTGTAGCTTAATTGAAAGACTGAGATTTTTCAGGAAAGAATTTGGAAAAGGGTTTTGAAAATTAGCTTGAATCTTCTGTCTTTTTTGAGATAAGACATATTTTGTGTGGATCAGAGCTCATTTTACCACCACCAAGAAGATGGTATGCATATTAATAATTATATTTAAAACCAAGGCAGAAAGAGTGGTTCTGGAAACATTCTCCAAGAGGTAGATTGTTTAAATAAAGCTTTAGTCTCCTATGAAATGTAATTAGATCTATGACACTCTTTGAATGACTCAATTATTTTTTTAATCAGCACCTTTGCATCACAGAGAGATAATGTGATTGTATACCTGGAGGCAGACATAATTTATCACCTCTAGTTGTTGCTGCTTTTTATAGAAAGAAGTACATCTAGGTAATATTAAGATGCTGTCAAAAGAAATCTCTTCTGATGGAAAATATATGTGTCAGTAAATATGGGGACCATGCTACATTCCAGTATCAGTCTGACTTTTGATACTGAGGCCAATTTTTGTTAGTAAGTAGGAAGTTGGATTTTCCTAAAGAGTTTATCTGATTTTCCCTAGCAGGGGTGTATTTTGTTTTAAACTTTTTTGTGGTATGGCAAATAAGCAAAATGGGAGACAAATTATTTAAGGCTTCCCTCTTTCTGTTCTTGCTGTTCTATAAATGTCTCAAGGAAAATAATAAATTGTATTGAATTATGCTGCTGAAATAAATTCATCAGAAAACCTTTTGCAAGGAGAGTTTGGGTATGGGGTGTGATCTGTGCACCAAGCATAACCCCAAGACTTTGAGTGGCTTCCCTACTTGGACATGGCTAAAGATGGACTCCTTCATCCCATGGATCTCAGCTGCCCCGTGGCAGACAAAGGCCGTCACGTGGGAGACAGGCATTTGCAGAGCAGCCCATTGTATGAGGCCGCACTTGTAACACTGGAATAGTGAGCTCTAAGAGTAATCAGATACTGCCTATTCATGAACAAGAACAGCTAATTGCATTATTTTTATTTTGAATGAAATTGGGATGATTAGAATACTTTGCTGTATTTGCTGTCATGGCGTTAGCTCCATGTGAGATGTGTTCCTGGGGAATAAAAATTCTGTGGAGCCTCACAACTCTCCCAGCTGTGCTGAGGTAAATAACCTGCTGCTGTCTTGTCTGCTGAAACCCATGGCTACATTAGCAGCACGCAGCTCCTATTGTGTCAACCAGAACATTTCTGTCTTTCATAAGACATTTTTAGGAGTTGGAAAAGGCTCTGTCTCTGCCTTCATTGTCATTAAAACTGAGACCTTTTGCCTAGCCGTAGTGTTGATAGTAATGGTCAGACCCATAAAAGCTTTCTGATAATACCCTCCCATCCTGCCACGCTCTGTCTGAAATGAGCAGTTGTTACTTTATCTGAGCAGACAGAAACACGTTGAAAGTGTCTGATACTTGACCTGGCAATGTCAGTCCAGCTCCACCATAATGCAGACAGCAGAACTGGTTTACTGTCCAACCATCTGCTTATCCCATTTGTCTGCCAAGCTATGTGGCTGTTCCCACCTCTCCAGCGATTCCCCTATGCCTCAGCCAGTGCTGAGCGGGGCATGAGTCCCCTGACACCCCCTCCCCATTTTATCCCTGCCACAAACCAAGGAGTGTGTTGCTAGCGCTCAGTGCTGCGGGGGCTCCTCGCTTCTCATGAGTACAGCATGCTGCTGGACGGTGCAAGGCGTGCAAGGTGTCTGATACTGCTTTGTGTACTAATAGGTGAGAGAGAGCTGGATGCCTGTGTGGAAACCCATGCTTTGTGATCCTCCGCTTCTGCACACCAGAAAATGATGATATGGGAAGTTGAGGTAGCAGTGAAATTGCCTGAGAGCTACCAAAGAACGTCAGAAAAGTATTTTTCCTCCTGGAAAAAGGTATCTGCATACAAAGCGCAGATAGGATGCCTGCCTTCTGTTCCCATTTTGGCAACATCCATATGCTTCTGTTATTCCTATTTATCTGTCTCCTTGCCCTGACACTCCTTTCACCTCCCTTTTTTCCCCAAAGGTGGCCTTTCCTTCTCTCCTCCCTGAAAGCCCTGTGGCAATGGTCTGTTTCCTGCTCTTGGAATGAGCTGCCTTTTCCTCAAGCACATCTCCATTTTCCTTTCGTTTCAGATGGCACTGCTGCTGCTTCCCTCAGAGGGGTTTCGCATGTGAGGAGTTGGGTGGATTTTATTTTTCTTTTTACAAGTCCCCTCCATCAGAGGGGACTGCTCCAAGGGGAACAATGTTACTTCTGTGCCAATTTTGCTCTTGCTGCATCTGTGAAAAACATAAATAATAAAGACTGTGGGCCAGTCTTGCAGAGAAGCAAGCAAAAATGACTGGATCTATCAGACCTGCAACTTGCTTGTCTCACAGTGCTCTTTAGAAGCACCTATAAGTGACTGGTGGAGTTTATTCCCTGTTTTTTGAAAGTCACCTACTACCAGAGGTGAAAAGACACACCACGAGTGGTACTTTTCAGGACACCCAGTGTATTACACTCCTAAGAGCTTCAGAGTGAGCACTGAAGGCTTAGACTGCATCACCACTATGTGCTGCTCTATGGCCAGGATAATTCTGAAGGGCCTGTCATGCCACTGGGCTAGCTGAAGGGCATGTTCAAGACCTGCCTCTGGGCTGAAATAAGCAGTGCAATGCCCTGTGGTTCATTTTTCCCACGCACCAGGGTAGGAGCAGAACAGGGAAATGTGGGGGTAGCAGGTTAGTCCCACTGACAGAGCACAGCCAACATGCAGGCACACTCAGGTTGGTCTAAAGACACCCCTCAACTGCTTTTACACATATCAGAGAGGTCAACCAGACCCTTTGGTGGAGGTGAACACTCACGCTGCAGCAGGTGGCCTCATCTGGCTTCTAGTGGTGGCTCCTCATTCGACATGGACACACAAGCCTGGCTGCTCCAGCAAGCAGGAAGCAGAGGGGAGGGATCAAAACGGGCAAGATGGAGAGGGCAACCAAGCTCAGGGGATCTGCAGCTGTCAGCTCCACCACAAGACCCTCTGTGACTCCCTCAGGGAAGAGGGTGTCTTTTCTCTCCCGGCTGGGTCACACAAACCACAAGTATGGGGCAGGTGGTGGTGCTGTGCTGCTTGGAAACCTTCCTCCCCACTCTGCTTTGCTGCTTCTCAGGGAGGCTCCAGTCATGGTCTGGAGTCAGCTGGCATTTTTAATCACAAACTGAGACTGAGAAATACACATTTATGTCCTTGAACATATCATCCACAGGCAATAAAAATATCTTTTAAACAACCTAAGGCAGCTTTTACATCATCTTGCCTTCACTCCATTCCCCAAGTGCCTTAATATGATGTTTATAACTTTGTCTGTCCTGGTATCACCTCTCTTTGCTTCCACAGAGAGGCTGTTCCTGCTTCTTAAGATTACTCTCAGGTGGCCTCTCTTTAAAATGTATAACCCTATATAAATCCATAGCAACAATTTCTCGGCTGTTCCAGCACTTGGGGCTATCGATTGGCAGTGGTGTGCTCACTGTGCTGTGCTTAGCCAGGTCCATAGCCCCGCTTCACCCCAGCAGAGGCGAGGGAAGAGCTATTGCTCGGCTCCGTTTCTCATCGAGCTGTGTTTCCCATGAGCTGCTTGCACACTCCATCTATCAGAGAGTTGTTGTCTTCCTGCAAGCTCCTTTATGCCATGACCCAAAGGTGGAGGTTTCTAGCTTTTGAAAATGTTTCTTTGCAGAGAGAGCAAAACCCTCTATGGTTTATATTATTCCTTCTGGCTTTAATTGCTAAGGTCTACCCTGAAGCTGATAGAGGCAGCATGACTGAGGAATCTACAGAGCCTGAGAGCCTTATTATTGCTTGTTTGTGCCTTGTCTGTGTTTATTTTTCTTTCTACAGATATGACAGCTGCTTTGTAAAAATATCTTCACAGCTATAGTGAAGGAAGAAAGCCTGATACAGCCCTTTCTGTGTAACCTCTCAAAAGCAAGGGAGGAGAACTTCATTTGGGTGAAATTTCTGTGTAAAGCCCCCTGTGAGAGCACTCACTGGGGGTGTGCTGTCAGAGCAGGAGGATGTACTGAGTCACAGGTGTCTGTCTCACCCAAAGTGTGATTCAATTTTTTCATAAATTACTTGGGTGATGCAGCAGGGACAATACTCAGTGGGCAGCTGTCAGACATCAGGGAGGCACTGCAGTTACCTCAGAGGATTGACCTGGTATTCAACATGATCTTATCAAGTCTGAAAGAGTTTCTGGGAAAAAAACCCCAGAAGACGTTTTGTTAGAGGCAAGCACAGCAACTCAGTGGGAAAATCAGCAGTAGAAATCCAGGTGGGGTGTGAGCAGCCACGTAGCAAACACATGGAGGAGTATCATGAGCTGAGCTTGGTCAACAGCTTCTCCTCACCTTTTGTGAAGGCTCAGGGGAACTCCCCTAGTATGTGAAAGCTGCTGTAAAAAAGAGAAGAAATCTTGTGCATCTGAAATCCATGGTCTGTAGAACAATGAATGATGAGCTCAAATGGCAGCAAGGAAGAGTCAGGCTTGACACTGGAAAACTGCCAGAAACTAAGGAGCACTGGAACAATCTGTGTAGGGAGGTTATGGAGACTTCATCACTGGAAATCTTTCAAAGCAAGTTGCAAAGATCCACCTGAAACAGCACAGAGAGAACGATCCTGTCTCCAGAGAGAGTGACAGGCTGAATAAACTTGGGCAGCCTCTACCCGAGCTGTTTTAGTTTGTCACTGTTACAGTCACGTGCACTTCTTTAATTTGCAGTTTGAGCACGGGGTAGTCAGGTGCTACAAATGCCACAGTTCTCTGCCTTCTCCTTAGTCCAGACTTTGTGATTACTTTCCAATTTATACAATGTCTAGACACCAGAATGGAGCCCATGGAAGCAGAATTGATTACGAATAAGTATGGCAGGCTTTCCCCCCAGAATATTTCCTGCAGAGCATCAGCATCTTCTTAATCCAGCATTGAACTCTGAGGTTGCCTGTGGGTATGTATATATAACTCCTTTTTAATCAGCTTTTCTTTTGTTGGACTTCCTTTTGTGCAAGCCCATTGCCAGGAGAGAGTGCTACAGATCATCCCTCACCACCAGAGGTGCTTTTGTACGCTTCCTATCATTACTGCACCCAGCTGACCTCCAGGTTTTCAAAGAGAAATGACTGGCGTCTGAGGATATCTGTACCTGCAGGTACCAGTCAAAGCATTCCATTTCATTGTGATACCATGCAAAAATATTATGGAGTAAATCATTTTTCCTCTTTAGCTGAAGCTGGGTTTGGAAACAGCAAAAAAAAAAAAAAAAAACAGTTCGGGAAAAATGTCTCAGGTAAAGTATTTTCTATGGAAATGTTCTTTATTCCAGGTTACCTACAAACAATGTGAGGGAAGGGTCGTTGAATCACTGCGAGCTCCTAACACCAGACTGCCAGCCCCAGACCAGAGCCCTTCTCATTTTTATGGTGTGGGTGACTGCTCGCCGGGCAGAGTGAGGGGCCCCCAGTGAGCAGGGGCTGGTGCTACCTGAAATATCAGGGGGTGGAAGAAAATCTCCTTGAGATGCTCATGTCTGCTGTACGTGCTCTGTAGCACTACAGAGACTGCAAACTAAGTCATAACAACGTGGATAAACAAGTGGGGTTAAATTCTAGTCCATGCCATTAGGACACAGACATTAATTATAATTAATGGTAACTGACAGAATTAGTGGTGTCTGACAGCAGAACTAAGGTAGGTGTGTATGTGCATATGCAACCTCAGAGGACAGACCTTAATGGCTTTGACAGAAAGGTCAGGATAGGAGAGATCTTAAGGGCTCACCCAGTTTCTGTCCTGCTCAGGCCATTCAGGGAACCTATGGAAAGTAGCAGAAAATAATGCCATCTCTCTGACAAGCTTTGGCCAAGCTTTGCTGAGAAAGCTGGAGTAAAGCCAAGTGTCTTCTTGAAAGTCAGTCCCCATAATTGCCAAACAACTCCACCAACTTCTACAGCAGGTAAATAAAAGCTAATAAGGGAATCAATAAGTAATAATATAGCAGATAAGCTGATGAGTGGGAAGCTGCGTGTGTTCATATGGGACAGATCACATCAGACAAAATCAATAACTGCCTTTGTCAAAGTTATAGGCTTGGTGACGGCAGCAGACATTTATCTAAATTGCAGTAACTTTCTACAAAGAACCTTGTTTAAAACCTGGGGGAGGTAATCCGTTCAGGCAATCGTGCTGCTGAGTTTGAATTAGTCAAACTTTGTTAGAAAAAAAGAAAAAAATCAAACAAGAATTCAGTTTTCTGGACTCACTCAGGAATGCTGACAGGACAGAATAAGGATCAGGGGCCAGGTGCTGTCCAACACCCATAAAGCTGTATGGTGCACTGATCACCCTGTGCAGAAACCTACTCACTCGCTACCCTAAGTACTTGTTGCCTGAAAGCCTTGATATGGCTTTGAAAATCTGTGTCACAGAGCATGGTCACTCCTCATTGGTCTTTCATTTTTGGCAGTGCACACCTGTAACACTCTGCCTCTGTATTCTCTCTGCTGAGCACACCCAGGGCTGCTGGTAACCACCTTTAAAATGGTCATAGCAAAACACATAGGAGATGTATAGGATCCACTGCCAAAAAAATTGTTTCCCTTGCTGATATCCTCTCAGAGCATTTACTTTTGTGTGAACATCAGGTTAATACAGACATTTAGCACAGCCATGTGACTGCAATAAGAGTTAATACTGTATTTTAGTCGGTTCTTTGTGTCAGTTTTGCCTTGAGGAGAAGGGGAGACATTACAGCATTTTCTTTCTGTACTATCAAAAAGCCTTCCTGTTAGAAAGGCATGTGACGCAGCAATAGGTGCTGCTATCAGCAATAGGAAAAGACTAATCTGCAGATAACTAGCCAAAAGAAAACTAATAGTTCAGCCAACATCATCAGCCTTATTTATTGCAGCCTGTAAAAGGAAAATCTGCTCTTAAACAAGATATTTCAAAATCACAGGCACTGATACCTCAATATCCGCTCACTAACAAAGGTGCAGCCCCACTGTTTGCACAAAAAGCTTTATGAGAGGGGAATCAGGTACTTAATTTAAAGTGACTCAGGGGGCTGTTTGCCTTGCCAACCACGTTTATTTCTGAGCAGTCTGGCCCCTTGGCTGAAGCCATGCTGGCTCATGCCGCAGCTCAGCCCTGCTCCGCTTGTCCAGGGTCACTGAAAGGAGCAGGACAGGCGCAAACCAGGGAGCAACACCACCCCAGGCACACATGGGTGCTCTTGTGAGGCAGCAGGCTCTGAATTTATACACGTTCACTGGTTTGTTTTTGTGAAACGCTTGTCCTGCCAGCTCCACGCAGAGAAGTGCCTCTGTGAGCCATTCTCCAGGGACAAGCAGCTTTCCTTGGATGGAGGTCGGGACTTCTGCTGTGAACATGAAATAGAGAGGTCTTAGTGTCGTCCCTGCCTTCCTCCTCTCCTTCCCAGGGGTAGAAAGATCCACTCTGTGCACATTACTCCTCTCCTGATCTGGCTGTGCATTGGGAGAGGGTTGCTCCTGCATCAGGCTGCCTGCTCTGAAGGAAGGTGTTGCAGGAACTTTCTGCAAACAAGGGGATATATTCTGTAACCAGCTATGTGCCACTGGCAGAAATGGCACACGCACTTCCCAGTGGCCGCCTGGGCTCTGAAGCACTGTGGATTCTCTTGGAAAAGAGAACTCAGGGTTTATCCAAAGCCATCAGGGTGCTTTTTCATTAGAGAGCTCTCGAACTCCCTTGGATCTGAACTGATCTGTGGTCTGCAGGAGCCTGAACTTGGCACTCTGAGGCGAGGAAATGCTTTGGGGTTTAAGAGAACTTTGTGCAGTTGAAAAGACATGCGCTGGTTGACCAAATCACCCAGAAGAAGATCAGCTCTGCATCAGGGAGGAGCAGACAGGCATTGCTCCTACATTGGGCTGCCTGCTGTAAAGGGAGGTGTTGCTGAGCTCTTGCCACAGGAACCAGCCCAGACACGTGTTTTTACTGTTTTCCTGTGGTTTGTGGCCTTCCCAGTGGTTGAGGAGACGAGGATGGTGGGGCTGTGACCCCCGCTTCTGCCCTCTGGGGGCACGGAGGGGTGGATGCGAGTCTGGTTGATGTGCTGAGCCCACTGCAGGTCCCTCCCTCCTCAGGGGGGTCCCCTGAGCTTCGTACCCCTCGTGGTGCAGAGCTGCTCTCAGACCCACAGCAGTGCCATCTCTCCTCCGGAGGGGACTGGAGGAGAAGGATTTCTCGGTCACTCTGCAGGCTCTTGCAGCACTTCTGCAGGAATTTTTCCCCAGTAAGCAGGAAGCTGGGGGGACCCCCACCACAATCCCCATTTCCCTGAGCAGGTGGAGAGGCCCTGGTCGTGCAGCTTCCCATGGGTGCCACGGGTGACCTGGGGGTGTTCTCCTTTGATGCCCGTTCTCGCTAGGACTGGGGTGACCAGCAGCGCTCAGGACCCTGGGGTGTTGCTCCGGGTGGATGTTGCTGCAGGTGGTTTGCCACCTTTTTGCTACCTCTTTTAACTCCTTCCCTGTCTTAAAATAAAGGAGTAAAGGGGGGGGGTGGGAAAGGAGAGTAAAAAAAGGGGAGAGCTATATAAGGAATGAGCGGCAAATGGAAAGTATGGCAGACTTGAGCCTTGGAAGCAAAAGGATTAAAGCCGGCTGCTTTTCTCTCGAGCAGAGCACCGTGGCCGGGCAAGAGGCTGTTCTGCCCCGGGGCCGGGCTCGGCGCAGCGGTGAAATGCTGCCACCTCCCGATGCGCATCCCTGGCGCGGCCCCGCAGCCGGCTCCTCCCGGCAGGAATCCGGGGGCTTGCCGGGTGCGCGTGAAACGCCGACACTCAGGCGGTGTTCGGCACTGCCTGAAGTGGTTTGTGGTTAGCCCCGGGGGCAGCCAGCTCGGTGATAAAGAAAAACCGCACGCATCGCCTCCAGGCACAAACAGCACAGAAACGAGACGTCAGCTGCATCCTAATTTGTGGTGGTTCGTCGAATGTTATCTGATCGTGGGTGTAAGGGAAACAGCAGAGGAAGAAGCAGCCTTTCCACAGCAGACAACCAAAAGGGAAATATTTAAGTTTAAATTGTATTTCTTCCATTGTAATTACGATTTAACTATTATTCTTGCACTGAAATAAGAGAAATGAGTGCTGATGAATAACTCTTACCGGTCAGCATAAAGAGGCATGAATCTTTCTTCTGAAGACGTGTGACCTGCAAAGGGAGAATGGAAAGTTCAGAATTCCAAAGGGTGGCCATCCTGCACAGGCAGATAAAAGTCTACTGGTGGATCCACCTGCTCAAAACAGAAAGGCTAAAGCACACCCGTGGGCATTATGGCAGTAATGGGGACCACTTCTGAAGACACTGTCCCTTCAGTGGGGTTCTGCATTGCAGCATGTGGGACACAGAGTCAGAATGCTTCATCTGCTGGGGCACTTGGGAACAGCAGAAGATACAATTTTGCATCCAGAAGGGACTCTTTACTAGGAAAGGGAGTAATGCAAACTCGGGGATAATGGTAATGTGGAATTATGACAAAAGTTAATGGCTTTAAAGGGAAAGAGGGTAGGTATAGACTAGATATAAGGAGGAAATTCTCCACTGTGGGGATGGTGAGACACTGAAACGTTGCCCAGAGGAACTGCGGATGCCCCATCCCTGGCAGTATTCAAGGCCAGGTTAGATGGGACCTTGAGCAACCTGGTCTAGTGGAAGGTGCCCCTGCCCATGACAGGGGGATTGGAACTAGGGGAACTTTAAGGTTCCTTTCAGCTCTAACCACCCTTGTTCTATTATTCTATGAAGGAACAGTGTTGCCCCATATTTGGGCCAGGGAAGCTATCATGGCTCATACCGACCAAGAGGACAGAGTGCTTTTCTGGAGGCTCCCAAGGGGATGCTGGTGGTGCCAACTCTTCATCCCAGAGCCTGGATTTGATCCCGCACCATGTCATGAGCTCTGAGGACAGAGCTCACGTGGACTACGAGGGCCATCCAATCCTGATGGACTCAGCAGGGGCTACTCACCCCTGCCAGTGGTACAGGCAGGCATGCCTGACACAGAGGGCTGTCTTTTGGGCTGGCAATTACAATGCTTTCCCTCTTTCTCCCTTTCATCTATTAGATAAAGTGCTGGCAGCTGAAAGATCCCAGCTGGCACGTGCACTGAAGCGGCTGCAGACAAATGCACCCAGACACTGCGGAGGACCCGGCCACGCTTCTGAGCATGTGAGGGTGATATTTTTTGATGCAAACCCCACCACTTGCTTTACACTTAAGAGGGTGTAGCTATGTATTTTAAGAATAAACGCAGTATGCAATCAGCACGCTGCCCTGGGCACAACAGGAGCGAACACACTTCCAAGTCAGGGAGGCAGCCAGAAGCAGTGGGAGCAGGGTCTCGCTCCCCATCTCTCCGTTGCAGATGGTCTGAAATTTTGCTCCAGCAATGTTAAGAATAATATATGAGATCAAAAGGCTAGTTTCATCCCTGGGGATTGCAAGTCTGCTGAAGGTTTGCTGTAGGAAGTAAGAGAAAAGCTGTTTTGGAAAGGCAGGAGTGTCTGTGAAGCAGTGGTGATGCTCTGCTCTATTTTTGGATAGCTTTCTGTCAAAAGCAGCCTGTAGTTTGCTAACCAGCTTCTGATGCCTTAAAGCATAGTGCTAGTTAGAACTGAAGGTTTGCAAGGGTCTGGTTATTGCACTGAATTGGAAGGAATGTTTTTAGGTTTTTAGGCGTATTGAGCACAAATGAATTGATACATCGTCTTATCTCCACTTGATGAACGGGGTGAAAGACAAAGGGCACAGACCACCTTCAGGCCTGCTGTGGCCCCAGTAAAACCAGCCACAAGCACTGTTTAGGGTGGCAATCTTGGGAACGTGAACTGGGTGCTGAAGAGCAGCACAGAAGTGGCTGCAGCCGAGGATGGATGCAAGCACAGCTCTCTGCTGGCTCCTTCCCGCCGCTGTCCTGGTCTGTGCAGAGCTCTGCTTCCTGTCATGTAATCAACAAATTAGGTTCTGTAATTTGCCTTACAAACAAGACTCTCATATACTCACTGCCTTTTTTTTTTTTTTTAGAGGTTTAGCAAGCAAACAGTGGGAGACCAAAGAATTAAAGCCATAAAGTAATCTGCATATAATCAGTAATTACCATGAATCAAACCCTCCTTCAGTTCAGCTGGTTATTATTTCCCTGATAATGTAATTCCCTGCACTGGCAAAACTAGGAAATACTCATTTTCACCAGAATAGCAAATAATTTCCTGCTGTGCCTATAATACTGTGTCATGCAGTTTAGTGACCACATAAATCCAGCTAATGAAATTTATGGAGAATATGAGGACTACTAAAAACAGACTAAAAACCTGAAAAGGTAATTGCTCCAAGGAGGGGATGATGTTTTGCCAGCAGCCCTCTGCTAAACACTTCTTACAGATGTCACTGACTGGCCAACACTGGGAGTTGATATGGCTGACAGCAGGGTGCTCCAGCGGGAATTTGGGTAGTCTGAATGTGGGGCAATGGTCACGTGGGGCTGCAGCCATGAGAGCCCCTTTGCCTTGCCCTTGTGGGATCTTCTCAGGCCTTGTGGCAGAGGCCACAGTGGCCACTGCTGGGGCAGAACTTCAGCCCACATGTTCCCAAAAATGCCTCCTGGTTTTGAGGGATATGAAATCAGCGTCGGGGGAACACTGTGGGGATACGGCTGGCTGTACCCCCAATTGCAGGTTCTTTGGGAGAACCTCACATCCTGGGATTTTGCAAGCTGCAGAGATGTGGCAAGTCAGTGGAAAGTTTCAAAACCCAAGGAGGCATCAAAGCCTGGCCTTAAAATTTCTGGGATTTCAGGTGGTAACTTTTCCATGTGACCTTAGAGGTCTCCATCAGAGAGATCTACAGAGAGTGAGTTGCAGGAGCTGTCTGGGAAACCCAGATATATTTGACTGCTCTTAGAGCTGGGCTCTCTCTGCTGTGGGAACAGGGACTGAGTGGCTGCTTTCTACTTCTGATTCATCCAAAGATAATAATTGGCACTGAAACTTCCCCTGGCAGGTGCTGGTCCACAGCCATCGTATGGAGAACAAAGCCTACAGAAGCAAAGGAGTTATCCTAATGTTTTCCTCTCACTAACCACAGCTGAGTTACTGCCAGGATTCCTGCTGACCAGCAAACAGTGCTGGTCTGTGGGGAACACCTGTCCTGTTTGGGAGCATTGCTAACTTATTTCTGCTTTTAAAACCCAGAAGATGCAGCCCTCTCTGGGGTGCAGTATGGGCGTGCAGCCCCCAGTCCAGGCTGCTTGATGGCCTCCTACATCCCTGCACGGGGTTGTGTTGGCTCTGTGTCCTGCTGGTGATGCTTACAAGCTGGTTTTGGCTTTGCCAAAAGGCAGCTGGGAAAAATCCAGCCTCCAGCAATTGCTTGGCATGAAGGGGAATTTCTAAACTATACCACCATGCCAAGACCTGGGCTGTGAGCTGCTTTCTCACAAGGTTAGAAGTCTTGGGCAGTTTCTGGAGTTATTTCTGGCTGGTACTGAAGTGCAAAATCAAGCTGTGATAATATGTCACTGAGCGTGGATGCTTGCTCCACAGGAGGCTCTAGGGCGGGTTGGGAAGGAGACCTGCTCCGAGATTTTAAAATTGTGGTGAGGGAAATGGCTTGCAGAGGAGTAGAAGTGGCTAAAACACAGTGTAAGATCTCATGAAAGGGATATACATTTTAAAGCTTTTCTTGGACTGATACTGCCTTGAAGCTGTGAGAAAGTGTCACAAGTTTTGCAATAAATAACACTCTGACATTAAAGGCATTAAAATGGGGGAGGTGGAAAATGAAAACGACCTGTCTGTAGGGGGCCCTCAGTTGTCTTGTGTCTGAAAGTGAAGTTATCGAACCATCGGATAAAGAAACACAAGAAGGGGAATACTCAGCCCCATTTGGTGAGAGATGCTTGATGACTTCTCTAATCTGTACCCAGATAGTTCCAGCTGCCGAAAGGAAGGTAGCTGCAGCAATTGCTCAGAGCCTGCAAATGTGGCAAAAATAAGAATTTAGGAGAAATGGGATTTCTTCTCTATTTTCTTTAGAGGCTGTTACTGATGCTGCTGTCAAGGGTTGCTGGCAGTTGAGGAGCATGAGCGATGGCTAATGTGGCAGAACCCGTTCTCCAGGCACAGGAATTAGCAGGGGGGAAAGATGCCTGCTTGCAGAGGGCAGAGATCAAAGAAAAAGCACAGGCTGTGCAGTATCAGATCTACCAGTCCCATGGCAACAGAATGGGATGCGCCGTTCCAGCCTCACCAAATCTGCTCTGTACCCCAGTGCCCATTTCCTGAGGTTTGTCCATGTGTCCTCTTCTAGCAGCAGCTGGGATGGGAACGAGGTCCCCATCCCCTGCCTGCTCCTCTGCAGCTGCCTGGTGGTGTGTTGCCAGGCATTCATTAAGCCCTCGGAGCTGACAGCCAAGTCACTCGCTCATGGGAGCGCTCTCTGCACACATGCTGGCAAAAAGTAAGTCCACGGGTTGCCAGGAATCTGCTTTTTAAGCACTTAAACACGACCCAGCTCATGAGGGCTGAACGAGGGAAGGGAGAGCTGTCCCAAGCCGTTCAAAGGACAGACGGAGGAAACTCACATCTACCAAGGGCTGGGGAGGTACTCAAGAAGCAGTTTGGGAATCAGGGAGGTCAATCCCAGCTGCTGCCACAGAGAGCGTGTGAAAAGTCTCCTGTGGGCAGACTACCACCCCCGGGAATCGTTCAAGCGTGAAAAGTAGTCAGGAGGGGAAAGGAGAGAGGACAATTGGCGGAGGATCCAAAAAGGG
Organism: Oreocharis arfaki; assembly: GCA_013398015.1. Classification (NCBI taxonomy): domain Eukaryota; kingdom Metazoa; phylum Chordata; class Aves; order Passeriformes; family Paramythiidae; genus Oreocharis; species Oreocharis arfaki. The sequence continues at coordinate 1,289,765 of VZRR01003603.1, read as the reverse complement.
AGATCGCTGTTTCTGCCCCGGTCTCTGGTTGTGATTCCTCTCCTGGTGTTTAATGTCCCCACCCGCAAAAGAGAATCGGGGAGAGTAAAACTCGTTCTGACCTATAGCTGAGGAGACAGAGTGGACACTTGATGGAGCTCGAGTCGAATTTCTGCCAGATCTTTTGCTGATGCAGCCCTGGGTGGCAGAGCCCGTGCCGAGGCTTTGCCTCCGTGTCTCCACTTGGAACTCCTGCGATTTGTGGAAATGCTGAGTTTTGGGGCTCTGGCTGCTGCCATAACCCTGCGCTGCTGTGGGTACGCTGCTGTGAGCTGCACCCGCCTGTCAAGCAGGGGCTTCTGCACCTTACCCTGACCCCCCTCGCCGTGGGGATCCGTGGGCTGGGGAGACTGAGGTGTGGCAGCCCACGGCAGAGGCTGCTCCCTTCTGCATCCTCCACGCAGACAAAGGCTCACAGCCTCCAGGTAATTCAGTCGGGGGTGCACCGCAGGGGCGGCAGCTGCAGCCAAGCCGAGATGGTCCCATCGTCCTGAAGAGTCTGTTCCAATGCCTCAAGGGCTGCGGGTACCTGTTGGCACACTCGGGTCCCAGGGCACCTTTTGAGGAGCATTAGTCTGTGCATCCATCAGACAGGCAATGGTGCGTCAGGTGTCCACCTAAATGCTGAGGAGTGCACCCCTGTGCAACATGCAGAAAAGAATAACTTTATCAATTAAAGGTCTTTTAATATGCCTCCTGCTTTTTAAATCCCAATTTACTGAGCGGTAACAACATCCCTTAATAATATCTTGTATTTAATGGTTACTGTTCATACTACACCACTAAAAAAAACCCCCAAATTTATGTCTCTTGTTGGTTTTTGTTCATTCACCCCTTGTTCTCTTCCATTTACTGATCTGTTTTTGGTTTGTCCATGATGGCTGCATCATTATTGTTTTATCTTTTGATAAAACCCCCGAGTGACCAATTTTGCACCTGCCTAGTCTTCTGCCAAGTAGCTTCTGTTTCTTCTTTCTATGCTTTTTATATTGTTCTCCCCCCTCCAGTTCTCAGTAGGAGAGGTAGATAATTTTAACTGTCCCAGATTACAGATTGAGAAAAGGGTGAAGACGAACAAAGGTTTCTCTTCACTTATATGGAACAATATTGACATTATTTTTGTGTCAGGCTTCGAGCCTTGGTTTTAACCAGCTGCTGCAAACAAAAAGAGGTAAACAACAGACCCTGTAAACAGTTCAATACAGAAGACTTGATTTAGTACCTTACAAGACAAAGCAATCAATAATCTATTACACATCTAATCACAGGCATGAAGAGCCCAGCAGCCCTCTGCACAGCGTTCCACCAAACGAGAAAGGCGGTTGGAGACCACAGTAGGAGGAACACAAATCACCGAGATTGCAAATGCACGGCTCGGAGTCGATCTACAAACACAAATATTCAAATTCAACAATCACCTCTTGCTACTAGTGAATCATGCTATTGCTATCTGGAGACGAGTTGCTATGGCAGAAAGCTGTAGCAGTGGCAGAAGGCCAAGAATCCTGCCTTTGAAATGTTAACTGAATTTAACTCTTGACTTTTCTCAGACAAGGTTCATTACTTCGTGTGACTGTGTCATATTAAATGAGTGCTTTGTCTGCCCTGGGCACCGGCTTGGAAGGGATATTATTAATCAGCAGGACAGCAAAGCAGGTCAATAACAACCACTTGTCAATAAGGATTTGTTTTTATACCTTCAAGTCTGCTATGTGATAGCTGCAGTTACATAAGGGCCTTTTTTTGCTTTTATTTCTTCCTTTTTTTTTCACTTTAGGTAAGTTGTACACAGTTCACAGCTCCTGGATGCACTCAGAGCACACCCACAAATGCAGACGGGATGGTGAGATGCTCTAGTTTGAACAGTTACAGCCTGGGCACAGAAATGCTGCTGCTCCATTTAAATGGCAAGGTAGGCTGCTCTCTGTAATATCCACCAGAAAAATCAGGAGTTTATAGAGACTTGAGCAAGGAAGAGGTATAAACATCAGTTGAAATGTAATTTTGTGAATGGCAGAACTACCTCCACACAGAATTTAGGGACAAGCTCTTCTTTCAGCTGCCTGGAGTGCAGATCTGGGTCCCTGGTTAAAGGGAGCTGCAGGTGCATACAATGCACTTTGCTTTAAGACCTCAGATCTTTACAGCTGAGTAAATAGGATCTCTCACATTTAGTTACTGGGTGAGTTAGGTTTGGGGAGTTAGGAATACTAAGATCCAAGGAAGCACTGTCAAATACTCATGCAGCAGCGCCTCTGACATCCCTTCTTTACCATTACAATGAGGGGTTAAGAAGGACATGCACTTTGGAAGTTAAGGGAGAATGGCAGAACAAACCAGACAGTTTTACTTTGAAGAAACTATCAAAGAGAACAGTGCACAGAGATCTGCAGCCACAGTTACAAAGACGCAGATTCACAAATTGTGATAATAATTTTTCTTCCGCAAAACCAACAGAGGCATTACTCTTGAAGTTGAAAAAGTCTTGAGCATAGCAGGCCATGTGCAAAATTACAGTGGAGGCTGAGATGGTGCCAGTGGAGTTGGAAGGGTTGCTGTACACTATTCCTACCCCAGTCTATACCTCGGGAGATTTGCCCAGTTCCAAGACAAGGCAAACAACCACGTCCCTGCAAACTGGTCTGGAACACATAGAACATTTAATGTTCCACCTTGAGAAAACTCATTCTGACTTTCAAGAGTTATTTTCCTCTATTATACAATTCCATCTTCCAGGAACGAGATCACAGGATAAGAGAGCTCTTGCACTCTCTCTCATGCTTCCCTTCTCAACAGGCTTTTGACTATGTGCTCAGACTTGAAGGAGTTATTCCAGGGAAGAGAAACACAAAAACTGCAAAACATGTACTACACTGCTAGACAGCACTTAAAAAGTCATCTTTCATCAACCATGATTTTAACTGGTGCTTCTCCTCAAGATACACTGATGGTAAAGTGTTTTTTTTTTTAAACCCCAACCCTAAAGCAAATTAGCCACAAGCTCCTAATTCTGTATTTGTATGGTTTTTTTAAACTAAGATCACAATAAGATTTCAGCTGGTTTTTTTTGCCCAGTAGATGTGCATATAGATATAGTTTCTTGTTAGATCAGATACAGAATATTTACTGTAACTTTATACACCACAGATTAAATACTTGAAATCCAAGGATCTCTCAGATACACCAGTGAAAAGCAGGCTTCATTGAAAAAAGCAACACCCAGGAACATTTAAAATGAACCATTTATTAAATCAAACTGTTATTTTAACAGTTACATAAGTTACACAGCATGTTTAAGTCAAAAGATTTCACAAGGAAAAAAAAAACTTTAAACTTTTATTATGCAGGCAAAAATAGTACCACACAATATGTACCTGGGAGGGAAGAAGGGAAGGGGAATCTCTAAACATTCAAATAAGGCCATAATTATTTAAAAACAACAATAAACCAATAATAACCCCCCCCCCCAAGATCCATCTGCTTTTCAGTGTGTTCAGTGCTGCTAACTATATGTACTTTTAGTGTACAGGTGTGATCGAGGCAGTGATATTTTCATAGCTAAGTTTAATGTTTTAAAACGCTATCAGAAGTGGAATAAGGCTCATTAGTACATACAGCTGCCCTTGGAATGTCAATCTTAGTTGCCTTCATCAACTTAAAATTCACAAAGTGCACAGTTAAGATATGCCAAAAAATTGAAACTGCTACTCTACCAACAGCTGCCCATGCTCAATACTTAGTGGTCTATTGGAACAAAAGATGTTCTTTCAAAAGAGATGTGTAAGAAAAGCCACTGTAAAACATTTAGTTTTGAAGATGCACTAGGAGCTCTGTGTAAACTGAAAAGTAGAAAAACATGGATTAATTATGTTAAGAAAAGAATACAAAAAACACTAGAAATGACCATCAAACTTTCAAAGAACAAGCACCACAATGGACATTAGCATTCGATTTTGCAGTGTACAGCAATGTAATGATTTTACTCTAGCCAATCTACTTCATCAAATTCTGAATCATCTTCTGAATCACTGTATTCCACAGCAATGCGACGGGAGAGGATAGTGGCAACATCATTCTCAATGCGCTCGTGTTTAGCTTCTTGTTCCCGCTGCTCTTCAACTTTGCGGAGCTGAATACCTGGAGAACATCAGATCATAAACATGTCACTCTCCTCCTTCACCACTGTAAATGCATTTAGCTCATGATTCACTAAATGCTTCGTGAGCAAAAATGAAGACAGAGGATGCTGTCCTGCTCAGGCAGAAATTTTTTTGTCAAGTCTTTAAAGAGAGGAATGTCAGCATTGCAGTGGCAGACTAGACCATGAGTCCTTCTACTATAACATCCTGGTTCTGATTTACCATTAAAAATACGTTTTTAGTACCACTGTAAGTGATTAAGCCATTTTGCTATTTGCGTTTCCAGACATTTTTTACACTTTTTATTCATTATTTTAATGAAAGCTTATAGCTATTTGAGTATCCTAACAAGACAAGACCTCTTGTAACCCTGTTTTTTGTCATACAATTATCTGCTTTGGGATAAAGTGTTACTTGGAGATCAACCACAAAGGAGAAATAACACACACCAAAGATATGAGAAAGTTAAATCCAGCAACTTAGTTAAAAACATGACAGAGATTATATATTTCGGTTTTATACTCACAACATTCCAGACTGACACAGACTAATAATGACCTACATCCTGTACTTAATACTCTCTGCTGTCAGCTGACAGGCAACTCAAGCACAGAACCTTAGGTAGAATTTAAGCTGCGGTAACTCGAGTCTTTGTTTCTCAGGCATGACTTGGTCAAGTGTTTTCAGCAATCACCCAGACCGTACCAGCAGGCTCTACTTCCTTATTTTTGCTGACATTCTCTACGCATGTTCACGCACCCCTCTTGTACTCAACTGTTGTCAACATTTCTTTAGACTCAAAGATGTTATAAATTCTTGTGCTTATAGATGTGCAAAAGTATTTCAAATTAGTGCTACAGGCTATCTGCTGATATTACAGTACCATACAGATTCTGTGCTGTGCTGCTGGGCAGGGGAAGAGTAGAAGAATGTAGCACTTGAAACACTTGAGAGAGCTTCATTACTGAAAGACACCCCACCGTCAAACAGCAGCGTGCACAGTGCAGCAGTGATTTTCCTGGCCATGGGCACAATAAGCTGAAAGGCACAGCTTGCACACAGCTTCTCATGAGATCATCAGGAAAACACTGCCCTGCAGCTCTGCCCTTCCCTTGCACTCTGCCATGGGCAGCTTGCAATGCAAAGGGTGCTCCAGTACTGCGCTGAGATGTGTCCAGATCAGATACTTTACAGCCTGAAATCTTCAGCAACGGTTTCTGAACATCACTTACATCTTGTTGTAATACAGTGACAGATGATCAAAATTCCAATGCCAATTGATCTGGTTTGCTTTTATCTAACAGTCTGTGAAAAACAATGTTTTTGTCTTCTACACAATCTGTAGATTATCAGAAATAGCTACATTTGCAGGTAAACAAAAATGAAAAGATAATCTCCACAGATCGTCTACAAACACATGTACCTTCTTCCATAATCTAACTTCCACAGAGAACCAGTTTTGCCATCCAAACTAAACATCTGATAAGTGCAATTACAAATTGAAAAAAACCTGTCTACTTGGCAATGCATACACTGTAGAGAACAGAAACACACTTTAGATGTATTCCTCTAACTTCTTACACATGTGCAATATTCCATCTCTCAAAGGTCATGTGTATTTAGCAGGTTTCTGAGATTGTTCTTTTTGCTACTTAATAGGCAACATTACCTTTCCGTATTGCTTCCAGCAGAACACTTCTAGCATCACTGATTACAGGAAGAGTTGAAGGATGGCGTTTGGGCTCAGGAGCAGGAATCACTTGGGATGGTGGAGATGGAGGCATTATGGGTGCGTGAGGGCCAGGGACAACGGTTGTGGGAGGAGGGTGCAGAACAGGAGGAGGGTGAGAAAGGTTTGCAACTGTGACAGGGGAGGAGGGTCGAATGCCAGGAGGTGGCAGGGGAGGAGGTGGGGGTGGTGGAGGAAGTCCCT
>VZRR01003603.1:1251714-1283413 GCA_013398015.1 Oreocharis arfaki | reverse complement strand
CACTTGGGCAGCTCTAGTAACAGGGGGAGAGGGTTGTGCTAGGGGAGGAGCAACTGGAGGTGGAGCTGGATGAAGAACTCCAGGAGCTATCTGGAGAGGAGCTGGTGGAGGTGGCACAGCTGGGGCCTNGAGGTGGTGGTGGTGGTGGAGGAGGAGTGGGGCTCACAAACACCGGTGTTCTGCCTGTTGCTGGTGACTGAGGGCGATTTTCTACCAAGCCGGGAGTAGAACTGCAATATCCAATAACAAAACAAAGTCATTAGAGCTAGAGAGTGGAAAAAGTAGTAATAGATTCACTTCTGCAACTTAAGAATATTGAAACCTGGGCATTAAAGAGCATTATATACTATGATGATTTCAGGGTGTTTATTCACACCTCATAAAAAAGGAAATCTAATTTTCAGTATGGAGCATGGATCAGGTTTCCAACAGACCTCTGCTCAAATTCAGCTATTAACCAAATTTATGTTCTTATACAATGTACCTGCATCTTTATCAAAGGCTTCCTATACTAGGATAACTCTTCCCTGCTGTCCCTAAGTAAATCCAAATTATTTTTCTGAAGTAAGGGAACTAGCAGTTGATTAATTGCTTTGATTCACAGAACTTTAAAGCCAAAACAAAACAATGTAAACAATGAGGGCAAGTTAATTTGAAATATATATTTCAGGTGTGACAACAAAACGAGTAAGACTAATATCAAAGGCCATCAATACTATGTATAGAGAGGTATAGTTATATGCTAGATACTCATTATAGGGCAATGAATAGGTGAACTGAAGAAAACAAAAGAGAACAGTAAACTTATTTTCCTGCAAGGCCACTGGAGGATTTCTTCAAGCTGTTGTGGAAAATTGATCTAAAGAGTTAGGCATTTTTGCCTATAATCTCTAAAGCAGTAAAAAAATCATTCTTTTCAAGAGACTAACATCTTACTGATGTAACAACCCCATCTGAATTAACTGTCCTCTATTTTAAGCTGTATGTACCTGACCATAAAGTAAGACTTTTGGTATAAAAAAATAGGGAAGTGACAATGAAATTTTCACCTTTAGAAAATATTCTGTGTATGTATCCACTTCTGAAAAGGTACAAAGAAATAGAAAATAGAAACACTTTGGGAGAGCGAAGCACTTGCAATTCGGCAAATGCAATGAATACATAGTTTTGATAGCTGACTGTCTTACTGCGATATATTCTTCCCTTCACGTAGGCTGAAACACAGCTCAGTTGTACAAATTTCCAAAATTCCAAAGCTACATCCTGAAATGCCAACATATTTCAGAGAAACATTTTTCATACAGTTATTTGTCTTGCCATTTAACTCAGAAGGCAACACGGTCGCAGTATTAATGGCAAGGTGAGGCCTGTCTCCTCCAGATTTAGATTACGGCATTTAGATGCTGGCCTTCCCGACCAGTTCCTGGCGGCCCTGTTCCTGCAGGCTTCGGGCTGCCATAGCCCCTGGGATGCCTGTACTGCCTGGGCAGCACGGGAATAACACTAACAACAGATCTGCACGTGGCTTTTCTGGCTCGTACCTAACACAGGGAGGCACAGGTTTCACTTCCGCGGCTCCGTGCATCGGAGGCGGCGGCGGCGGCTCGTGGGGCCGGACCAGCACGCGCTCCTCAGCTCGGTTCAGGAGCTCAGACATCTGGCTATAGGGTAATGCAGAAAGGGAATATGAGCCATCGATGTGGTCCACGTATGCTTGAGATCTGTAGAAAAACAGGGAGAAATGATCCAACTTCACCTTTAGTGGGAGTAAGTACTAGTGCCCTCAGCTACTGTTCTATACTTCAGTCTGACTTCTGCACACAAGTATCTTCTCTTCACTAGTGTTGCATATTGTACAGCGTGGCTTTTCAATAATTTATCCCACTTTCCCTGTTATTACTTCTAGAAGCTCAAGGGTTTGATTTTGACAAGTATATCTGATAGTTACTACAGTATGTGTGTGACCTTAGTGTTTATTAGTCACATTACTTTGAGTTAAGTAAACACAGCAATAAAATCAGAACTACTCTTCCTTTATAACATTCATGAAACATCCATCGATGTTAGAATGGTAGAGCTTACAACTGAATAATTTAGCTGAACTTCTGTCAGAAGATCTTTATTCCAATATATACAGAGAACTTGCTACTTTAATAGACAGACATAGGACTCAATAAATACCTATTATTGAGTAGTAGCACTAAAAGATGATTCAACTTACTTGTTAATGACAACTTTAGACATACCTCAAGGACTTGATCAGTTAGTAAATTTTAATTAACTATTCAATTACAGATTTTTATTTTAAAAAATCTGTATTAAATTCAGAGCAAAAGTGTTTGTACAACACTTGCCAACAAGTGAAGCAACACTCTACATTTCCACAAACTGCCACCACTGTAGTATCTAAACCTATTAAATTCTTCAGGGGTGAAAATCCTCATTTATTCCAAAGCATGGTGCTGTTCTGTATCTGAACAACATGCTCCGCACATGCAGTGCTCTCAAGCCCTTCTGCATCATAAATAATTGCATTACTAGTACTGAGATAATCAAGGTTTAGGCCAGGGTCCTGGATATGAAAGGATACCTGCAACAAGCATGTCTAAAGTGGAACCCAACATACAACACAACAAAAGGACAGCAGGAAAGCAGATGTTTCTGCCAATGACTCGACACAGCAGCTTACAGAGATACTATAAAGCTGTTCCTAGAAAAATGCTAATCACCATAACTTAAGTTGTACCCCACTGAGAGAAATACACTGAGAACATTTTCACATTCTGAATTGAGCTACGTTTTCTACAAGCAGGTTTTTCTATTTTTCAGGCAGCAAACATTCTCTCCTAGAGTGGTCATAATTACTCACCATCACTACTGAGCTTGTTTGAAGGCCTGACAAAGCTAAACAAAATACTTTCTTATGGTGTGTTTTTGACCACAGAAATACAGTGAAAAAAATTATCCATTTTTTAGAAGGACAATGAATGCTTTTTAATTAAAAAAACTCCAACAAAACAAAACACCTAAAATCCCCAAGCCAAAAATATATCCTCAAAAGTCCTAACATTACTTGTCAGCCCTCTTTGCTGTCAGATGTTTCTTGGCTGGTAAAATGGACTTGATCTTGCACAAAGACCAGAAGCATAAGCACAGCAGGTGTTTACCATGTGAAATGCTACTTTTAGCCACCAGCAAATACGTGCTGTGAAATAAGAATTCAACAGGTTGGATTTTGTAATAGGCTATAACCAGAAATGTCAATCAAATCAGGGATTTGTTCAAGAGTAAAGAGTAGCTCAGCACTCTCATTTGAGTTCCAAGTGGACGTTTGTTCACATCACACACACCATATAGTCTTGGCACTGTCTGCTCAAGAAAAATCAAGAGGCTGGAATAATAGGGATTTTGTAGGTCAGGACTGGAATGTAGTGGCACACCTGGGTCCAAGCTTGCAGCAGTGACACTACACCTTCATCAAGCTGTACGGGACAACAACATCTTCAAGGATACAATGAGGATACACACTACCCTTAAAAATAACAACACACTAACTACTCCTTCAAGGACACACTAAGTATTTTAAAACTGAGTTTTGAGCAAGCTAAATCAGTGATTTCTAGTGCATTTCAAGGGGAGCAGTAGCATCTCGTCGTTGACCATTTCTCCTGCGTGTTCACTACACAGTACGAATACACTTAAGAAAGGATAGAAAAAAACAAAAAGGAACCTTGATTCAAAATGTGAAGCTGGGCCATTAGCAACTTCAATGTGCTTATGTAAGAGGTTAGCATCATCTTCTGCGAGCTCTGGACCTTGGGCTAACTTCTGCCACTCTCTCCGTCTGTCATGAGGTGCCCTTGGCACTTTCTCCGGTTCGTGAGGGCGATCTAGATTTTTCTGCTGTAGGAGAGTTGTGCAAACAAAACTGACAACTGAGACAACACTTTTTAATTAGTTGCATATAAACATCAGCCATAAAATTATGAAAAATAATCCCATTTCAAATGCAAGAAAAATTTACTTTCAGGCTAAACATAATACGTAAACCAGAAAGACTTGTAAGAGCCAGAAACTTCAGTCTAGCGGATAAGTAGCTGAACAATACAGAGAAAAGTAGCTGTTTAAGTAGCTTTTTATTCTAAGTCTGAAATCAAATCACAAATCTGACACTCCTATTCACTCTCTCTACTATGTATGAAATACACAGAATAACAGTCAAACAAAAAAAGGATTACCTTTTGAAAAAGTGCTTGTTTAATTTTAAGAAAATACAAGCAAAGTGTTATATTATTACTAATTTCTTTCTAGTTTAAACATATCTATTAGAATGCCATTCAAGCTTTTTCACCTGTAAGATTGTCAAAATTTTGTCTTACAAATAAATGTTCAAGTGAAATTCTTTATTCCTGCTGTATTCCTCCTTTCTGAGTCATTGTTAGAATACTTAAAAGTTTTGGCAAATCTGATGTTGGTTATGTTAAGACAGCATGAAAGCTTTAGGTCTTTCTATATTATTTTACTACTACTATTATTATTATTTAATTGTTAAAGTTGATGGGACTGAATGAATACAAGTAGTTTTAGTTGAATAAAGATGACTCTGTTAAGTTTGGATTGCTATTAGAGTAGCATATCTGCAAGCAAACCCCTTCTAGGAAAAAACAAAGAGAAGCTATACAAAGTTAACATTTGTACCTTCTGCTTCCTCTTTTCTTTTCTTTTGTCCTCGGTGTCCTGCAACATTTTTTCCTTCCACAGATCAAAGAAATATGAAGGATTGGTATAGAACTTCAAACCCTCTTTTCCATCATCCCTGAAATACAGTGACACAAACAGAGCATACTATTTATTTGACAAGACATGAATCCAAACGTTAAGACAAAGGAAGGGCATATTAAGGAACATATAGTATCTCAGACCCTGAAATGTTTTACTGAGGAACATAAAAGAGATGATCATTGACCTCCTGCACCATCACTTCTTACTGTCTTTCCTCGCATTCAAGGCCCGAATTTTAGAAAGATAACTTTAACACAAGCTCCAGACTCCAAAGTGTCATAAATCAGAGAACTCCCACTCCAATAACTCAAATCTTGCTGTTAAAATATTGAAAAAATTTACGTGGCTGCTCATGTTCAGCTACTGATTCAAACTGACTCTGGGACAGCAAACAACATTCATTTCCACTGAAGATCCTTCTTTCTACACACTTACCTGTTTAATTTCTTTACTTCACATCCAAGTACATTACATGGTTTCATAAACACAGATAATAAAAATTACTTTTTCCTACCATGTTACACTGAGTTAAAATTTGAGTAAAATGGAGTAAAGTTTTAATGCTTATAATGTCTTCTGCTGCTTTTATTCCTCCAGCAGCTTCACAGTTTTCTAGTCTGGCTCCTTAAATATTCAAGTGCTACTCAATGTGAGCAAGGTGCCTGGATATATCCTCTGTATTACAAAATATAAGCTAGAAATTGTTTTTGAATAATTTTATTTTACTAACCTGTAAGGGGTGAGAATGTTAAGCGGAGGAGGCTGTTCACAAATGTCATAAGTTTCTTGCAAAGGAATTGGCAGAGTTTTGCGGTCAAACAGCTGTTGGTCTTGAACTGTGGAACTCCGGAAAGCTTTTCTCATTGTAATGTCCTGCAGTGACACTGAAAGGGGATATTGCCATTTAAAAAACCCCGCCAAGTAAGTTTTATTTGGATTAATCTGGAATTGCCAAATGTTGGTTAAAATAAAGCACTACTCCTTGCATCTTAGGCATTTTACAGCAAATACAGATTCATCTAGCACTATTGCTGTGGCAAGATATTGTCAGACTATGTGAAAAACATGTCTGTAATGTTCTAGCACATTATCCTCTATTTAGCTTCACAGGAAATTTTTCTCACCTAGATAGATACCATAACTCTGTCTCTCCTAAGTAGTTCAACAAATTGCTTACTGTAGCTGTAAAATATCATTTGGTAGTTCAGAAGTACCTAATAATATTTACCAACTCCATTTCACAATCCTTTTGCTACTAAAAACTACTCTCTATCTGTAGGTATAGATTTTACCTTTATGGCATCAGCAAGCCAAACTTTGCATTCCTTGCATGTAGGCAGCAGCTCCACTGAAGGCCCACTGAGATGCCAAACCAGCAAATCACTTAAGCTTATGCTACTGAGATCAATGGGCTTGAATGGGAGGTGATTCTATGTTCCAACACATGAAACAAGTCAAATGCTTTTTAATCTATTTAATCAGCATGAGCCTTCTCTGTCTAATTCAGAGCCACCTTGACTCTTAAGCACAGCAGTTAGGAATAATCAATTACCTTTATGTAAGATCCAAAGGAAAACAATACTACATGAACACAACACATTAAACAGTGATTTCAACTATTTTTACCCACTCCTGGTAAAGCCTACATATCTTTCTCGGTTTCAAATGAGTTTTTTCTATTTCATTAAAATTTAGACAAAGATTAATGGAAAAGTAACCACAACCGATAAGCTTTGCACTTTTAATTCTGGAAACAGTATACCTATTTAGTCTCATATTTCTCTCCCTCCCTGATCTTCAGTTACGGCACCTGTGAAGTCCAGGTGTGTCTCAAGGCTACCTTTGCAAGCAGCATCAGACTTCCATTACATAAAGCAGCAGATCTTTTCATTAGTTTGGACTCTTCTTCTAAAATCAAAACCAATACTGAAACCAGTTTTCAGACATAGTAGCAAAGAGAGTATTTTCAGCACATGCATTTTATCTATAAATAATTACATTTATTTTATAGAAACAGGTTGATAGCAATGCCCCTTTACGTAAGATGAGAGGACAACTCTACTCGTGTCCCCCTACCACTAGGGTCTCTGGCAACAATTTAAAGAAAAACCTGTTTAAGCTGAAAACGGTATTTTTTCTCGGGTTCCTGTAACACATACTAGAGTACACACACATATGTACATGCACCAAGCTGGATTTCTACTGTGTGATCACCAAGGGGCAGAAGGCAGGATTTTTTTCCAGAAGGCTTGCAGTTCCTGGAATGTTCTGTCTTCTTACCTAAGCATATTGGCAACATCCTTTGTGAGGCTAAAGATGGGATTTATTTGATTTTCAGTTTGGCTTTTGAAGTTTATTACACTTGGCAAGGTTGTGTACTCCTGGAGAAGTTTCCTCCTTTTTACCCTTAGGTTCTAATTCATCACAGTGTCTTTTATTCTTTTTAATACCTTTAATTAGCTGCTCAGAAGCCTTTTTAAGTGTGTGAAAGAAGTATTATAACGTCTGAATGTCAGCTAGGAGTCTCAATTTCTGTAGGTATTTTTGCGGTCATAAATAACCCTATATATTTTGTACCTGTCATGAAGTACAGGTTGTTATTAGCTGGCAGAAGTTCAGTTAGAATAACTAAAAACTCAAAAAAAACATCTAAAAACTCAAGTCTTAGATCTTTTTATACTTCAGCTGCTTTACCTTTGGGTTGTTGGTTATACAAATAACACCAAATGTACTTGTTCAGTGTTGCTTGGCAATCCTGCAAGATTTCTAACTGTCTGACATTTATTGGAGACATTTCCAACAAAAGTAAAACCCAGTACACTTCTCTTTGAACCTGTGTACATTCTGAAGACAATGATCTAAATCAATTTATTCTAATAAATAAATACAGTACTTTGGTTTAATATTAAAATGCTCACTGAGTATGTGACACTGTATTATTGACACCGTTCTGTAAACTCCTTATTAGCATTCCATCTCTTCAATGAGCAAACACAGCCAGCCTGAATCATAACTTCCCTTTTCTTGCTTAAAACTCCACTTTTTGTACACATGTATAGGGGGATAACACACCAGAGGACAATCGATCAATCAATCCCCAACAATAAGCATAATTATTTTCTCTCTAAACCTAAGATACACAGCAGAGGCCTTCACAGAAAACACACACTATAGAATTTAAAGCAGCATTTCCTATGCTGGTACCCAGTAAGAGACATTCCCTGAAAAGCATACCATTATTCCAAACAACAACATTAGGACAACATGATTCAGAAAACGAAAGGATGTGGCACACAAAATGCGGGGAGTCACGACACGGATATAACTCGCCTACACAGAGGGATCAGGTAAATCCCACGTCGCACACCCAGCGTAATCCTGGGCTGTGCACGGCTTGGCTGACAAAGCCACTCGTTCAGCTTGCCAGCTGGCGAAGAGACAAAAGCCCTGCGTGGTTGACAGCCTCAGCAGGGGGAACACGTGAAAACCTGGCTGGTCCCACAGCCACTAGGCTTTGGCTGATTGACGAACTGGCACAGCAAGGGGACAGGTCAGACGAATTGGATGTATGGATTCAGGTGTGAGAAGAGACGAGCGGCTGAAGGAGGAGTTGGAAAGGCTGCAGGCATTTGACTTGATGCTGTTAAATTTATGCTTCCAGTTTCTTAATTCCTAACTAACACCAGAACTTTTTGTATAGCCCAAGATCCTAAATTTGATATAGATATATTTTTCTGAAAGTCCACCTACTACACCACTTGTGTTTACTGCAATTAACAAAAAATGGGGTCTTAAATAATTTCCTAAATGTTGAGATACTCACAATTTAATTTGAAGATTCGTTCAACAACATAAACAAATGCCTGTTTGTCTTTATTGTGTCTGCTGTTCAGATTGTATGAAAAGATGTATTATATTAGCCAATCCAACCCTCTGCACACAACAATATTTTCCACATAAGTAAAAATTGTCTGTCAGAAAGCCAAACAGCCAACCTTTTGTACATTTGGTTTTGAAAAAGAGATGCCAGTCCATTTTTACTTGTACTCAACAACAAACTAGGTGAAAAAAAAGGTATTTAAATTGCCCTCTGATGAGATACAATAACTGTGTTTCTTTTGGGGTGAAATATAAGCACATTTAGCATACATCTGTATACTAAACAACATTGTATCTCCTGGCAAGTGTCTCATTTAACTGCAACCCCCAATTTGTAGTAAAAGTCAGGTATAGAGCACACCAGTGTACTGGCAGAAAGTAGCTACTTTTAACTTCCAAATACATAAAATCCTACACTGTACTTCATCAGAAGAGAAAAAAAAAGTTACTAGTTTTATTTTTATTCTTTCAAACTCATTCAAATACACAATTTATGATTAAGTTCTAGGCCAAAAAATACCATTCTCCTAAAGACAGTAAATAAATATACCACATATATTCCTTTCAAAAGCTCACTCTCTTAACACTATCTGCAGAATTTCATCCTGACAACTTTCAAGACTGTAAACTCTCGAATGTCACAGCTGTGACTCCCTGCAGAACTAAATGACATGGGGAAATTTTACACAAATCAATGGCCTCAGTTGCCCACAATTCCCTTTCTCTCTTCAGAATCTCACCGGCAATTTGAAAGTGCAGAGAGGAAGGAACGACACTCTCGAATAAATAACTTAGTCGTAAATTTCCCATTAAAGGTAATTAGTCATGGTAGGGAGTCATGCTGTTGAAAACACTCTTAAGGTAAAGATTTGTGTGATTCAGTTCCCAAAGATACTGCAATTTTAAAGTCTGATTTCTACCTTATTTATTTTATATTTTTAATGATTATCCACTTAAACAATGACCAGAATGCATGCACATTAAGTTTCTCTGCCATCAGAATACTCTGACTGTGGGTTTGATCGTAGCTAAGGAGAGAGATTATTTCTGTAGGTTAGACATGACTCTCTTTTGGGCTTGTCCCCCACACAAGAAATAAAAATTTTCTGAAATACTGTTTTAAAAAATTCTGAAACAGCTCAAGAACTCTTTGGAATGTATGTAGCTTAAGTACTACAGGTAAACAAAAAAAAGATGTAAATGTTAGAGCAATCATTTTAGGAGGACTCAGAAGCTGCCTTAAACAAAGCATGTAGAACCAGGAAACCCCATTAAGATGCGAATTACCCATGGGCATCAAGCACTGAATCTGCTGGTGAATCTCAACAAAACCACCATATTGTTTAGCAAATGGTATTTTGCCCAGATCTCTCTTTTTATACAGAAAATATTCAATATCATGGTCTTACCATGGAACTATTAAGCCTTGGACACACTAATTTGAAACTGATTTATTTACTAAATAACCCATAAATTTAATCAAGGGCCTAAGAACACTGGAGAAGAAATCTGGAGAGCAGTTGGAGCCCAACCCACCTGCTCAGAATCTTGAGAGGGAGACACATTCAAATCCAACTTTCTTTAAGTAGAGATGTGCAAGAAAAAGTGACCTGCTATACAATTTAACAATCTTTATTTGCCTTTGAAGGTAAATTTTCTAATGAATGAGATGACAATAGTGTTATTCTCCACCTAACATAGTACATGTGGAGATCATGACCCAATTTTCATGTGCTCCCTGTTCTTAATTTTGATTACATTTATACACTTTTATACTCAGGAAAATCCTCTTCAGAGGCTAGAGACAGTGAGCTGCCCCTTAAACTGAGATTTACTACCCTTTCCTTCTAAGTCTCACAAGGGACTGAGTATCCAGATTTTAAAGCTGACCAAGTCTACCATTTTCAGAAGCATACAGACCACAATTATCTGTCAATATTTTTAGACTTCTCCTCACCAAATGCTGCCTTTTTTCCTCCACAGCAAAACACCAAATCTCTTTTTGGCATTAGTCCAGCCAAACTTCTGAACTACTATTGTTTTAACGACGGGGCAATATTTATAGGATGTTTAGAAAAACAACGAGCATGTTTATTCAAAGCCAGAAGTCTACTGAAACACAATTCACAACACTGTTTGATTCCTCTCCTGAAGCCAGGCTGCTCACCCACAGCACTTCTGCCATTAGGTTTATTTAAGTTGCTTGTCACAGTTGTAACAGATATGCTATAGAAATCAAGAATTCGATACACTACCTTTGAGATTAAAATCTGCTCTGGTTTGAGATTCAAACAGAATTAGGCAGCTCACATTGAAAGAACCACTAAATTAATACCAAAATATTCTAATAAACTCTGAGTTTATGAATTTTCCTTCTGCCCTGATGTTCTTTATTTCTGAGTGATACAAAACTATTTTCCAATACCTCATGGCACTGTACATCAGAGCTGTATCATGTATCAGCATTTCAAAAAAGAACCACATAAATGCGAAAATGAATATTCTTTATAAAACGGTCAGATTTCTACAAGTATGACATTATTCACTTTTAGCAGTACTCCACACTTAAAAGGCACAATTAAATTCACAAAAATTTGATAAATTAAGAAAAATACTATTTCACTTACACAATTTGCACATATATGGACAGAGTCAGTAATGTTACTTGTAAATACTGAAGCAAAAAATGGTTGCAAAGAAACTCTACTCGGGATTTATTTTCTCACCTATGAGGACACCTTATATTGCAGGGCTAGTGAAGCTGTCGACCTTAGTTCAGCTTTATAGCAAGAATGTGTTTTCTCAGTCCTAAAAGGACTCCAGATACTATTACTCTTGGATACATACAGGCTTGTTTCCCACACAATTGAAATAAAGCTGAGTTTACTGATGTAAATCAGAGGATTTCTTTTCGTCTGCATACAAGTTTGGTATCTTCTGAGGGGAAAAACCCACATACATATGAAAAGAATAAAGTATTTTTAAAAAATCTATTAAAATACGAAATTAATAATTCTGAGAAAGCAAGAATTTGAAAACAGTGTAATACTTCAAACCAAGCCAAGTTCATAGCAACTCTTCCATGACAGAAAAATTGTGCACGAGGATTTATGCTCTTAAAGATACAATCTTAACCTTGGTTTTATTCTTTCACAGAGATACTGTAATATGAGAAAACACACAGACTGTTCAAACAAATTCAGAGCTTTTTATTACTCTGACTCTACCGGAAACATCTTGTCAAGTATCTGCATCTTGTTTAGTGAATCTGACTTGGGCTGTTTCCGTTCATGCCACTTAGCTTTAAATGAATCTTAATTTCTTTCTCTTGTGTAATAGCACGGGCCCAAAGGAACCCATTAAATCTTCTATTACTGCCTCCTGGCAAAGAGCAGATGAGACTCATTTCACAAATATATCCCATTTTACTCATGCTGTTAGCTGAGTAGAAGTACTGAAAGTTGCTTAATTCTTACACAGAGGGTTAAAAAACGTAAATTCAAATATTCTCCCTCTGCTCCTCTCCATGCATTAACATCCTTCAGTGATTCTAGCCCATACTAGGACTAAACCTAAACTATTAGTGATGAATTTCTAAAGTCAAGCCCAAAACAGTATACTGAAGGAAAAAACTTTCCTGATCCCTAACTTTTAAAGAAATATAATATCGAATGTCTTCTCATCTCCTTTGTCCTCATGCAGTGACTCATTCCAGGCAGACTCTAGTGAATAAGGAGCATTGAGTACAGCTCAGGGACTGGATATTCTTAGGTTAATAAAAACAGTCATTTAACAGCTCCTGACACTGAGGACTGCACGTGCTCCTCTGAAGAACGAGTAGTCACTGCTATTCTATGGCGTGAGACACAAATCCAGGGGATCAGGTTCGAGCCACACTGAGCCTTGCTGGACTTCACTGGGTAGACCTATTCCCAGCCAGTTTCCTTTAACTGCAGTGTCTGTACCTCTCTTTAGCTATACAGTTTAGCAAACACTGCAGCATACACAGTTCTGGGAAAATGTGTTGGTATGATCATTGGGAACTACACACTATCTAAAACTACTTCTAGCAATTCTCTAATATCAAATAGTTATGGATTTTTGGTCCTGAGACCTAGAGCCAAACTTGTCAAAGGCCTTTTACAAGAATAGTACAATTTTCCATCTTGCTATCCTGTAACATCCCTGGATGCTTTAACTCAGTGGCTTAAAATGGTCTCCATTTTCTGGAAATGTGAATGATTAACATACTAGATATGACATATCAACATATATCTCCCTCTGATTTAAACCAAAACTAGGCTGTCAAGAGTAAATGCAGAAATGCCATTAACACTCCCGAATGTTACAGTTCTTACAAGATTACAACTGCTGACAATTTCTTATGGTACGTGAAAAGGACTTCTTATCATTATCCAATCACAGCAAAAATTCCCTGGTTTGGGCAGGGAAAGATTTCATTTTTTCCTAGTATCTGGTATAGTGCTATGTTTGCGATTTAGGGTGAGAATAAGGCTGATAACACACTGGTATTTTAGCTGTTGCTGAACAGTGGTCAAGGACTCTTCAGCTTCTAACCCCACCCTACCAGCGAGCAGGGTGGCAGGGCACAAGAAGCTGGGAAGAGACACAGCCAGGACAGCTGATCCAAACTGGCCAAAGAGGCCTTCCATACCACATGGTGTCATGCTCACTATACAAACCCAGGGGGAAACGTGTCTGGGGATGGGCTGCTGCTCAGGAACTGGCTGGGCATCAGTCAGCAGGTGGTGAGCAATTGCACTGTGCATCACTTGTTCTGTATATTCTAATATTATTATTAATGTTTTCTCTTCCTTTTCTGTCCTATTAAACTGTCTTTACCTCAACCCATGGATTTTACCTTTTCTGTTTTTTTCTCTGATTATCTCCCTCCTCCCACTGTGGAGCAGGGTTGAGCAAGGGGATGTGCGGTGTTTAACTGCATTCCAGGTTAAACCACAACAATTGGAGAAAGAGGTGTATGGGTGTGATTTATGCTCAGTTATCAAGAGACTTGGAAAATCCCATTAATGTAAGAATTCCCCTAGGCAAGTCATGATTTTGTGGAAAATCTGCTACTAGCTGTGAACAGCTGTCTTTCAAAACCTGATCTAAAATAAATGTCACGCGAAATACAGAATCAAAACATCCCTTAGCCTAATTTTGCTGCTAGAGAAATTTTGACATCTATAACCAAAGACAGCCTGAAGACCACGCTCCTGGTTTGACACTTCATTTTTCCTGTATACACAATTATAATCACAGAATGTAATAATACACAATTATTATATCTAGACATTCAGAACTGACATAGCTTTCTATAATTTAAAATTGGATCCCACAAGCAATCTGAAGTTATTTTTCACGATGGGACGTTCCTCTACTTTCTAGGTCTTAAGCACATAGTTTAGAACACCCTAAATTGTTTGGGGTTACAAGATTTTTCACAGTTCCACCTGCAACCAACAGATACCGAGGAAGGCAAAAGAGCTTCACGGCATTTACACATTAGGTGGTCAATGTTTCTGTACTCATCATAAAGCCTGGGCATCCTCTAAAATTCCATACAAATTCTGTCTTACAGGCATGAGCTGACAACCTCTGAGCGTACTTGTTTTCTCAGTGCTGACCAATATTTATAATACTTAAAGCTATTTAGGAAGAATCCAAGAGGTTATACAGCATCAATAAATGAAGCTATACAACGATAACATCATACAGAATGTAAGCTGGTACAAGTTAAATGCAAAAATCCTACTCGGACAAATGTTTACACGACATGAGAACTAATAAAAAGGTTTTAAAAAGTTTGTGGACTTATCTCCAAGCATTCACACAATAATACTTAATATTATTAATATTCCTAATAAATAACACTACTGAAGTGACTCCTGTAGCCATTTTAATGTAAATTCATTAGCAATAGTATCATTCAGAAACCATGAAAACGCTGAGCTCAGAAAGCTGCTCAAGGCTATAAAAGAAACCTGTAGCAGAAATAGAAATGGACCTTTCTTATGATGCTTTGCTCTGTGTTCTTATAAATATGGTTTAAACTACTAAAGTATTATTTCCATTTCACCTTTCAATGCTGTCTGAGTCACAAAATAAGAAATGCTCCATGCAGGAGGTAACTTACATTCCTCTTCCTTTGGATCGAGTTGTGTAACACTGACAGATAAGCGATCTACACGTTCTTGTAAGGAGTTGACTCTAAATGAGAAACTGTGTGCTTCATTGAAAAGTTCACCAAATATATCTTCAGCATATTTACCTGAAACATAGGAAAAAAAAAAAATTCAAGCATACCACAAGACAGGCAAATGATTTCTTACTATCCCAATTAAGTAATCCTAAGATGCATGAGTATCACTTGGAACAACCTGTACTTACTGAGCCCATTAAGAATCCTTTAGAAAAGAAAATAGAAGTTAAATACTTAATGTGCAACTTAATTTACCAGAAATGAAATCATTTAATACATTAGGGGACAGATATTAAGCTGTTATAAAACGATTTCACTATGCTGATATGCATGGAACTAGACTGCAGTTTCTTGGATATGTCTAAAAGGACAACTTCCAGCATCTGAAGCTGCTCCTGTCTGAGCGATAACCAATCTTTAAATTTACCTCAACACTTTTCTCAAAATGAAGCATAGCTTCCACTCCTGCTGTACAGAGGACTTTACAAAAAAGGGAGATCGGATACTCACATCTAGGTGAATCAGAACTATTCAATAATACACACTAAAATAATAAATCCTACTTTGAAGGATCAAAACTCCAGTAACTGGCCCATTTACACTGGGGTAAGTAAAAAAACCCCAACAACCGAAAAAACTCCTTTGTTCTCCTCAGTGTACATTATACACTCAGCACAAAAGAGCGGGAGATTCAAATATTATGAAAAAAGGATCAGTAACGAGTTTCTCTTCTACAGACAAAGTACTCCAGAGTACACTGCTTCTAATTCTCTCAAGACTCCATTTGAGTAGTCTGCCAATGTCACTGGAAAAACCCCACCAGACTACCCAGCAAAATGTGTAGCCACACTTCTGAAATACAACGTGATAGCTTTCAAAACCTTCAGTGATACTGTGCATATGTCATTCATGTACTGTTTGTGCACTTGCGTTGGTTTTGGAAGCATAAATCTCACAAATTTCTAACTACCTGCTTTGCACTTAAGTTGTGACAGATATAAAAGGAAAGGATAGCTGTGGAACTTCTGCCTTTGGTGAGCAATACATCTGGAAGTATACATAAAAATGAGGACATTTTTATATAAACACATCAAAAGAACAAAAATTAAATCCCTGAAGGTACTGTGGAAACTGCTTAAAGATGCTGTGTAGTAAGCACAAGGCCAGCACATACCATTTATTAAGACTTAGGTAACAGCAATAGAAAACCAACATGACTATAAACAATGGAATATAAAAGAGGATATCAGAAGAAATGTACAGAAGAAGAAAATAGAAGAGGAACAACCAGCAAACTAACAATAAATATTCCTTCAAAGACATGAGGAGTAAGAAAGCCTGCCAGGGAGTCTGCAGAGCTGACTGGCAATGAAAATATAAAGGAATACAGAGAAGACAAGATCCCTGTGGACAAACTAATTTAAGACTTTCCACTGGTGTTCACTGAAGGGAACTGGAGAGATCCTGATGCCAGGACTCATTGTGGGAGGCTCAAAGAAACTGAAGGAACTATATAAAAATTTCAAAACTAAATCAACAAAATGATCAGCAAATATTAGGAACAACTGTAAATCTCCTTATACACGCTGAAACACACAACAATAAGGTTCAAAATTTTTTTCATGGAACATCTTGAGAGCTACAGACCCATAAGCCTGACATCCATACAAATTGGTATAGATCATTATGAAGAACTGAATTAGCAGACATCTGGATGACTCATGACAGAAGAGGCAACACAGCTTTTGTAAAGTGAAATCTCTGAATGGTTTAGAAGCACACGGATAGAGAGCTGTGATCTACTGAGATTTCCGAGAGAGTTTAGAAAGTGCTTAATCAAATGGTTTGGGGAAAACTTAACAGATGGGGCATACAAAAGAAATGGCACAGATAAATAATTCCTCAAAAGGGAGAAAACAGGACATAGGAGTAAATCACCAGTCTTCAGTCAAGAAAGGTGAGTTTTACTACATTTCTATGCTGGGATCCATGCTATTTAAGATATGTGTAAATCACTTGAAAAAAAAAGAGATTAAAGTTTTCCAATGATACAAAGTCATGAAAAAGAAACACACTGAGCATTAGGAAACACAGGCAAACCTCAGCTAGATGGAAAGGCTTCCAGGCTGAAAAGGGCTGGAAGCAGGGAGATCAGCAGGAATATCCTACATGCTGTCCTGCATGCTACATGCATTCTTGCAGCAACTGCTAATAGCCACGGTGAGAAGCAGATCAAAGGCACTCCCATTCTAAGAACCTTTGCCTTGTAGAACAAGTCCACAGAAAAATATAGATGTAAAGTTAGTAAAAGTCTTCTCAGCTGGCAACTCACCTAACATAAGACCTAATATACGTCTTGAAACTCTGAAAAGTTTATGTTCTTTAACCTGTACCTGAAGCAAGACAATTTACTTGAAAATGTGATCCACTAAGAACAAGATTGTTAAAGTTTTAATACACAGATACTAAAAATGTAATGTATTTCACATAATATATTCAGAAATACTAATTTTAATTAGATAACTCTATTTAATAGATAATATTCAGAGACATACAAACTAAAATTAAAATCAAATATAAAATTTCATGTATAGAATAAAAAATTAATTTTGGGGCAGGGCTTTAAAATCCAGTAACTTCCCTTTTATAGGTGTATTTTAAGGCTAAATTTTTATCTGTATCATTTCATCAGGCTTACAATTCATCTCCCTCATTAATGAGCTCCAATTGCAAATAATCTGTCTTGGAAATCTTTTCATTATGTTGCATACAGCCACAAACATACTGCAAGGAATAATTTGCCCATGCTTATGAGCACTAATCCTCAGATGAGAAACACATTAAAAACAACCTGTGGTGTCTGAAGTGGTATGCCAACCACAATGTCTCCACCTACCTGTCTGTTGGTGGTCTCTTTATTTAGCCAGAGGTATATTCAACCAACTGCTTCCTCTAGCAAAGCAAAATGTTTGCTTTTTGTGAAAGGTACAACTACCATTCCAAGGAATACTATATGTGAGTGTATAAATATGCACATAACACACATAATCCAGTATTTGTGTTGCCATCCCTGTGTGTATTCTATAGCAATGTATCTTCAATTTTGAATGGATTACAAAGGACACAATTACAGGTGATAATACTGAACAAAGTGCCACAAACTCAAATAAGTAAAAGAAAGTGTGAGAATAAAACATGTTAATAAACAAAGCTGATCTCATTCCACATAATTTATAGGTAATACGTCAGAAGAGTAAGAATGCAAAATTATTTCCATTATACACAATGAATATTCCAAAGTATCATTAACACTTCAGAAAATTGACACTGTTATGGCCCTCTTGAAAAACTCTACTCTTGTTTCACGCAGTACAATAAAGAGAATTACAGTTCGCTATGACAATTAAAATACTAACGCCTTAGGATCCTGCTCACTGTTGGATACATAATACCAGATCAGAAAGATCAGTGGTCTTGTTTGCTTACTAAATTAAATGACAATATAGACTTCTGCAATTAAATTAATTCAATGTCTGTGAAAAGCTTATTTTACTATATTTGAAAAACCTGCTTGGCATTTATTTTTACGCACAGAGCACTTAAAAAAATTAAATAAGAGGATACATTATTATTTAGTTTTAATTAAGGAATTTATTATTCACCTTATTATTCTTTTTATAACTTTTCCTCATGTATCAAAGGGCTCTGATCACAATTAAACCTCCAGTAAGAAAGGGATACAGGAATGCAGCTCTCTCTGGTATCAGTCAGTATCCTTTTTTGTGACAGACAAATAAAATGTCTTGGAAACAATATTCTTTCCTCCCCTCAATAACATGCATGTACTTTGATGGCATTTTGAACAATTATTTTTCTGACTTTTACAACAGACCTATGAGCTAAAAACAGAACCGTAGCTAGGAGCTACTAATTGAAAATAGAATAAAAATAATACTGCTTACTGCCTTCCTCATTTTTTTAAAATTAAAACCACCAAAACATTTATCATCCACTCCACTTCCATTCATTACCATGGCAATAAGTGTACAATGGTTTACAAAATGTCAAAAAATACTGATCAGTTTCACAGTGCTTTGCTTTCACCAAATGTTCTTTCTAATTTGTTTTATTACCTAATTTCCCCCCATAGTTTCTTAAGCATTTATCCAGCCTCCCTGGCTTCTATCCACAAAAGAAAAATTGCTAACCATCCAACACACCAAAATGAAGACATACTAAGGTAAAAGAAATGGGGGGTTTTTGTCTTGTTCGGGGAGACCGGGTACGTATCAGATGAAGTCAACCACAACCACCACATCACATTCTGGACAGTATTTCAGGCTAGTTAAATAAAGTGTGACAAAGAGATGTCTTCAAAGACTTTGCATTGTGTTGTACAAATTGTTAGAACCACATTAGCGATCAGGGCATACATCAGCAGTCCTCTCAAAACTCCAGCCCTTAATTCCACCTGAACTCTGGCATTCTCAGTGCCATATCTGCTGGCAAACCCTAAGGAAAGGCCATTTAAATTAATCATTTTGCAACACCAGATCAGTTACCAACAGATTTAGTTACAAGCTCTCAGACAAGGAGTAGGACATGAGTCCTGCACCAGGACTGGTGGAAGAAGTCATTTCTTTATTATCCTTCTGCATTGTTAAAGAAGAAGAGTTCCAAAGCCTTCAAATGCATCCCAACCCAAAGCAGCATCCTGCAGATCAGTTATGGCACTGGCAGCCCTTGTGAAACACGGTCTGAATTTGATGTAGCTACCTGGATAAACACATTGACCATGAACAGTGCTCAGTGCCATAAGCCAGCATCATTTTTTGAAATTCAAGAGGATGACTGGTAAAACTCAGGCCAATGCAAGATGCAGCAAGGAGGACATTCAAAATAAGACAATCAATCTTGCCAGAAGTATTAATCTTAATTAATTTAGCCTTAAGTGATCTATCAGACTTCTGGGGCTCAGTGGTGTGTGTGTGTGGGTGTCTGTGTGTTTGCATATTTTACCATTTACAAACCCAAAATCTAATCCAACACGTTTATCATTGAATTAAATTATAAAAATACATAATATAGTACATATGCGGTGACATTATTAAGTGCAAAGTATAACGAAGGGTTATGTCACTAAAATTAATATTAATAAATACTATTTGATATTAAAATAGTAAATATGTTGATATATTGAATTACACAAACCCCAAAAAGTTAGTTTAGAAATATAAGTTTGGCAATTTTTTAAAAATATGTAGAAATTGATAAAACATCTGAAAGAATAAGCTTAGAATTCAGTCTGTTACCCACCTATACACTATCATTCCTTGATTTCTATTATTTCATTCGTATTCACACACTATACAATATTTTTGTCCATTATATTTTCTAAAAAATAAAGGCACAGAACAAGAGCAGCTGTAAAACCCGTCATGTCCCACTGCACAATCCCTTTCCAATACACTTACACTATGCAAAATGACATTATTCACTACTGAATAGTTCCTTTCTACACAATACAGTACATGTATTTGAAAATATTCTCTCAGGATAATTAGCTACTACATAAGCCACTAACAACATATAACCAAGGTTCCTTTATAAAGCAAAACAAGAAAGATATTTTAAGTTTATTAATACATTTTTCCTACTCCATTATTTCTGACATTTAATTTAACATATCCATTGACTGATTCAGCTTCAGATCTTCACTATATATTTTAATTTTTTTAAAAAAATGAGATATATCAGAGTTCGAAAGTCTGGACTTATTTCTCATCAGAATCATTTCAATCTCACAGCCCAGTGACTAGGAAACAGACTAAAAGCTAGGAGACTGAACTTGGAGATAAGAACCTTGGTAGATCCTTGGGAACTTCATTGGTTATGGCTAAGCAAGCTCTGAAAAATGATGTACTAAATACATAGCACTGATGCTAATTGGGAACTTCCATTATGGAAGTGTGAGGGCAGTCCGCAAGGACTGGACTCCAGGACTATAATAGGAGTATCAGAGTACTGAAGAGATAACTCGATGCCTTTAGCCAGGAAAATTGAACCAGATGTTTATCACACAACCTGACCAGGGCATCAAAAGTATCAAATAAACTTTGTTAAAGACCTTATCTAGAGCAGGTCTGATGCTTCTTGTTGACATCCAAAAAGAAAAAGTCGGCCTTCAAAAATCTTCAGCCACGGAAGTCTGAGATATCATCTGTTACCTCCCACTGAGGACACCATCAAGTAAACTAGCTGAGATTACCACTATGCATTCAGAAATCCATGAAAGAGACTGCTGAGAGCAGAACTTACGTGGAAAGTGGCAGAGCTAATGATCATTTCACAGGGAAGTCTTGCTCTTCCTGTCATTTCCAACATAACCTGAAATCACTGCTTTATGTAGGCAAGGAATTAATGACAGGTGGGACTTTTTCCTGCTAACACATAATTGCTTTCAATCAAACTTTACTGACCCCTTGCTCATCTTCTCATTACCATTCAGGATGGACACAAAACAGCATCGCATCGCCACTGCTACAAAGACAACATCAAGAAATCAGACGGAAGATTTTGAGAGGATGGGGTTCTCTCAAGCTGAGTCAGCCTTTAGTTTTCAAGTCTATCAGTTTCCTTATTCCATGTGCACAAGAACACTTTCTCTTGTGTTCTCTGGCAATTGTAGTAATAATGAATTAAGAGGAGTGACTAATGAAGAAAATTCACAACGGATACTGAATGTCCTCCTGAACATGCTGAGAAGGAGGATGGGCAGTGCAGCATGCACCACAGGGATTCTGCTGTTTCTGGAATACTGACTGAAGCTCTAGCTGCAGATCTGCAGAGACTTACTTCCAATCACACAGCATACAGGAACCTTACCATGTGCTGAAGATGTTGTCCACACAGGGTGAAGAGAGAAGCTGGTCTTTGAGCTCAAGAAGTCTGGTTCTAAAGATTAGTTGCAGTCCCGACACCTTGCTGGTAAGTATTTCTGGAGAAACATTTCCCACTTACTGATTGTTAACACCTTAAGCCATGACAAACTGAAGGTTTTCCTGAGCTGCAAAAGTGTTTCTCACAAGATGAACCCTCTCGGGGATAGCATGGTAAGCAAAAAATAAGAAAGAAAAGTTGAGCGTGTCTGAGAAGAAAAAATAAGGGGGTGTGATAATTTGCTCTGAAGTCAGGCTTTCACTTCTTAAAACTAACAAATAAGGGGCAAGGAAAAGAAAGAATTAGAAGAACATGGTAAAAATAGATATAGTACATAGAAAAGATAGAAAAAGAGAAAAGGCTACAAAAGGTTCAATGTTAAGTGAAAATTGTTTTCACTAACATAAAAGGCACTCCAGCTTAGCGGAATTATGCAGCATTCTCTTTGGTTATGTGAAAGTAAAAGTGCATCTTGCTATGATTGAATCTGAACGCCTGCAATATAAATATTCTTCAAAGGCACATACTCAAAGGAAGAAATGTTCTCCTCCCTAGATGGAGGTGTCAGAGGCCGGGGCCGAGAACAAACCCCATCAGTTAGGTTTCTCATGTGGTACCGAGATTCTGTGTCCATGGAACAGCTGAATAAAAGGAAAAACAAGATTGGTCAGTAGCTATGAACAAAATGAGGAGGCTACATTCACACAAGAGAACTATTTATCTGCCTTCTAACAATGGCACAGCTGCACAATGCTATCGGTTGTGTTTCATGTATGCGGGAATGTTATGGCCTGACACACACCAACGTATAGAGAACCAGAGTACTAATGTATGTGCAATACTGCTGAAAAATATTAGGTAAGCACTTCCTCAAAGCAGATACTGTTAGAAAGCAAGAAATACAGGGAAGAATGGCTAGGAAACTAAGACAGCTGTTGATGTTGTCCAGAGAGTTTCTGTTCTGCCACAGTGCTAAGAAAAGCTGTCAGAAAACAGATCCTTTTATGAAGTAAGAGAAGACTGGGAATAGACAAGGGGAAAGAAATTACTTACTGGCAATTTTGTATGTTGCATCAAGACAGACTGACGTGTTTTCATGCTCCAGGGATAAAGGCAAGGACCATCACTCAAAGCAGAAATAAGTATTTTGTCCTTTCATCTCTACTGCTTTTAAAGGTCACAAAATTTCTCAAACTGAACAATTAAAAGCAGCACATCAAATAAGCTACGAAAGGATTGATAATTTGTATGGAGACACATAGTAGATATCACTGACATACTGATGTAAAGCTCTTCTAATTTTATACTGGAACACAGAAAAGCAGAATTCCTGTCATTTCATATATATTGCTCTTGCACGTATATCCTATTTAAATGTATTATCCAAGATCACAGAAACACAATCCTGTTTAGGTTGAAAAGACCTCCAGAAGTGATCTAGTCCTGTGCAAAGCAGATCCAATCAGATCCAGCTGCTTGACTAATCCACGTGAGTTGTAAGTACATGCAAGAATGGAGATCTAACGACCTACGTGACAAGACTCTGCTTATTTTACCTGACTAACGACTTTTAGTACCATTTAAAGTACTGGAGGCTCCAATTCCATGACAGAACTCTTTCTCCATATCATGTCAAAAGAAAGGTTAAAACGGGCTGGTCAGGAGAATCACAACCAAAATGGCAGAAGATTGATCCTCTATTTGAGGGCCAGTAAATGAAAAATATTAGAGGCAGAGATGACTGATTGCTAATCAGATCGAAGACCATTTATTTAAGTTTGCATAACTTCACCAGCAAAAGCAAAAGCAGCTCTAGTTTAAAGGAAACGAAACCCTACCAGAACTCTAGTTTCCACCCTCAAAGTAAAGCCTCATTTTGTCTGCAACTTAAAGGCTGATTCTCAAACATACACATTATCCACAGAAAACAAAAAGGGAAGGACTGCAGAGAAGCTGGTTGCCAGGGGACTGCTGTGAAACCATGCCTGCTGGCTGTGACTCACAGGCAACTACTAAAATTTATCTGCATGTCAGCAGACCTCACTGTACACCCCTAACAGTGACATACCAAGTGAAGTCTGGTTATTCGGGTTGAAGCATGAGACATAAAATTCCTATTCCAGAACTCCTGAATGTTTTTGAATTTGTATTGCTACTAGCACAAGCAGGCAGAAAAGCTAAAAGAATTCTGGATACTTTCACAAGTACTCAAACCTTTGTAACATGATCCCCATTTTTAAAGAACAGTCCTTAGTAGTGCTGAGACATAAGGACTATTTTGTAAAACATGTTCTATTTTAATTGTAGCAAAAAAAAGTTGGGGGTTTTGTTTGTTTGTTTTTTGTTTGTTTTTTTGTTGAAAACGTACACAGTATCAGGTAAAAACTTGGTATAAAAACATGTGTGCATGTTTCAGGGAAGAACCACATTGCTTTTACAAGAAGGAGTTACACACAATTATGATTACATTCCCTTGCAAGTGTTTGTCTGTGCTATATCTTAGCAAACCATGTAACAAGTGTGGGAGCATTCAATGGATATTCTTAATTTCTTTTTTCTTCCTTAATCGAGTTCTTTCTGTTCTAGTACTGCTTCATCCTGACCTCCTCCTAAGCAGCAGTACATACAATGTCAGATATAAGCTCTGTATACCAAGAAAACATAGCAAAGGGAGCTGAATCTCAATAAATCAATCTGGGACCATGACGTTGAGTTAGAAGTCATTGTTGGGTTTTTTAAGGTCAAATAATGCTTCTAAATGAAACTGCCAAATATAAATTTGGCATGCCACCTACAAAAGCAAATTCCTCCAGATAAAGCATATAATCAAGTAAGAATTTTTCAAACAAGCAAACTAAAATAAAATAATACAATATTAATAAGAGTGACTTAGAAGGGGAGGCTAGTACATGAGCAGCTAGTCCGGGAAGAGCTTTTGGCAGAATGAAGCAAAGCCACAGATGGTGATCATATACTGCATCCTAATATGATATGCTCTTGGTTCACTGAAAAGTATTCAAATAGTTATTTTCCTTTGTTGCTACAGCTATATTAATAATGTTCATATTTATGTGCTGTAAGCATTCCTGTCTCAATTGCATAATTCAGTGTCCTCAGTTAAGTCTTCCACCTCACGGCACCCTAACAGCTTTGAAAGGCTGCCACAACAGACTCGCCATACAGCATGTCATCAAACCAATAATTAAATCAATCTAACCAACAAATTACGCTTCATCACCCGTGACTCTAAGAAAATGATGCAGCTGAGAGACTTTTCACATGTACATGTGTAGATGTAGATGTATATACTACATGCACATTTAAATATTTAATGCGTTGGTAGTTTTAATAATGTCCTAGTGGTTAAAAAACACTTGTAGTATCGGAAATACAAAATGTTATCATGCTGGTTCATCTGACAACTTACTGAGTTGCTCTAACTTAAAGAAAAAATAAGTCAGAAATCAGCCTTTTCAGCAAAACTCCTTCAGAGTTCCAGAGCTCGAGAAGTATTCAGTCCTCTCAAGTGCACCAAGGGTACAATTGTTGAAAAAGGGAGAAGTAGGAAGAAAAATCTTTAACTATTTTAAATACCACATAATAATTACATTTCTAGGTTTATTACTTCAAAAGGCAACTCCTCTTTTTTTCTGAATGATCACAACATGACCAAAAGTTTAAGTTGACGGAATTGAGCAACCAGTGATATATTTCTCATTAAGTTATACTCCCTACTCAAGAATTGCTCTAAGGTTAGCAATTACTGTCTTCATTAACTACCAGCTATCTTTTCCTGACATGTTCCACTGGTAACAGAAATATATGGATGAAGTAGTTTTAAGACATGCTGCTAGAAAAATTCCTAGCTTTCTTTCACAGAAGCCCATGCTAGACACTATCCACAAAAGCAGTATACTCCAGACCCAGTGACAATTTTCTACTGAGAATTTGAAAAGGTGTTCATACCTTAAACACTGTAACTGTAAAATATATTAGTTCTAAACACAGCTATTAAGACAATGTACTTACTTAGGCTACTCAGTTGTCTGATTATATTTGCCAAGGAGATATTGGTGACACATTCCAATTCATTCTTGATACCTCGGGGAAGAGCTGTGTGGCACAAGTGCCTGGGGTCTATGTTCCTTTTCACCAGCGGCATTCTGAAACGTATCAGAGGACCAGCAAACCTGCAAAGAAAATAGACACAATACTGTTATAAGTTTAATTGTAAATATTTTAAATTCAGGTTATGTCTGAAGTTAAATCCTAATAGATAAAATTAGCTCCATAGCACTGATGGACCAAAGAAAGATTATTTCATTCTCTCTCTTTAAATTTTTACCTGATTCAGATTTCAGTGAAGCAACAAACAATTTTTTACAGTTCTTGTTTTTTTCTAAAACCCCCACTCCCCTGAAAAAGACAGGAAAATCTTTGCAGTACGAAACCATTAGAGAAAGATTGTGTTCTTGATGGACTACTTCCTTATTTGGGACAAGCAAAGTCCAACAAAAAATTCCTTTTATTATGAGGTCAAAGTCAAACTAGTTGTCTATTACACTCGAAAGGTAGATATGATTCATTCCTTATGTCATGTTACCAGCATGTACCATATGTTACCTTATGTCATGTTACTTTCTAATCTGAATATCACTTCTAAATCATACCTAGTCAAGGTAAGAAAAGAGAATATGTTGCCCTTCCCCCTACACTGCTACTGACAATAAATTCAGCTAAAAATGCATCTTCCAAATATGAAAGTCTCCACAGTAAACTTGTAGTGCAATATCCTCCAGGACACAGAAATCCTAGCCCTTCACACTTTTCCAAATCCAAATGATAAATACAGCAAGAGTCTTTACTAGTCCTACAGACAGCATAAGAATTGTCTCAGGCTGTGAATCCCAGGCTGGTAATTTTCTGTACCCATGACACTGATGGGAAGAAGTTTCCCAGAGGGCAAGTTACATCCCTCATCTTATTAGCGCCGCTTATTAAGATCCGTCTACTAAAATTTTTCGCCATGAAAAATTGACTCCCTAAAATTCTGTATTTTTTTCATCATTTGTCATGTAACACTCTGAATGGCCAATGCAAAATTCCCACTTGATACACAGAGAATGGATACATTTAGTATTGGAATAACTTAAGTCTCCCTTTCCACTGCAGAAGAGATTAAACTTTCTCCAGACTGAAAGGCAAACAGGTTTTCCACAACGCAACACATATGCAGTCCTAGTTCCCCAACCATCCAGACTGCCTGTTTCATCTGCCCTCTGCTTAAAAGTTTTACCCCAAAATGTTCTCAGGACGCAGCCAGGGCTTTGTGTTGTGCAACAGAATGCACTTTCCCTACAGTATATATTTAGCCACTGTTATCCTTACTTGGCCAAAACTGAGAGGGTTTTTTTGCATAATAGCATAAGGTAGAGCTGAAATTTTGCTGACCTAGAACGGCACAGTGAATTAGAAGAGGCAAAGGTGACTGTAAAGGAGTACTTTCACCTCGCAGACTGC
Source organism: Oreocharis arfaki (assembly GCA_013398015.1). Classification (NCBI taxonomy): domain Eukaryota; kingdom Metazoa; phylum Chordata; class Aves; order Passeriformes; family Paramythiidae; genus Oreocharis; species Oreocharis arfaki. Next base: position 1,256,067 of record VZRR01003603.1, on the reverse strand, counting down.
TTAGGTTTCTCCTTGCCATGTTTCCTGGGAGTATATTCTTTCACTGAAGCCAGGGCTCATAGCTGAGGGACCCAGGTGGGATCCTTATGCAGATCTGAGAAACACCTCTGTGTTTCCAGGATCTTATTGCATCTCGTTCATTGCATTTTAACATCATGTTTACCACTCTTATTTTCTTGACAGAACAATCAAAAACATTCTATGCTTTTTATTTACTTTTATTTTCTAGAAATATCCCAAATCTTTCTAGTCCCTGTGTACCTAAGTACTGAAAAGGGAGTCGTTACACAGAAACTAAATAAAACAAAAAGTGCAAATCTGAACACTGTCTCAGATAGAAGCAATGAAAAAGAGTTTATAACCCTTAAATACAGGTTTGTTATCATGGTTCCCCAACAGAAAATAAAGGAACTATTCCGTCACTGTCAAAGAAACACAACAAATGATATGTGAGCAATGTTCTACAGAAGCAATTAAATATTAATTCCAAAGTTGAGCCCTTTCTTGATTACTGCTTTAGTGACAGTGTTGTATAAACACCAAGTAGACAAGTATTTTAAAGATGGTCCAAACAAGTATGTAAATAAACATTTTCATAGAAAAATTTCACACTTTCAACATTTTCTAATATCTGAATAATGCTGTTGTGGCTGTCCTACACAAACAGATAGTATAACAAGAAAAGGTAGCAGTAGGAACAGTAAGTATGCTAAAAGGTGCAGTAAGTATGCTAAAAGTAATCTTGTTTTCAAACAAGAATAAACTTGGAAGGGAAACAAAGGATGGAAGATACAACTGACACCTTCAAAATCATGCCTCATGTTTGAAAACTATGCAAAACCTGAACAGAGGATATTTACCAGATTCCCACAGAAACAAAACAAGGGAGGCAACAAAGGAAGATACCACTTAAACATGCTCAAAACAAAGAAAAAGGCATTTCACACAATGCTTAGTAAGTTCTGTAACTAATTGCCACAGGATGCTCTATATAACAAAAGTACCTGCTGGTAATTTGTCCACTGTGGACCTCATATTCTTTGCAGTTTGTTGCAACCACTAGAAGGTCTTGATGATTCCTCCCCAGTTCTGACTAGTGATCCCAACCCAGGAGCAACAGGTGTGCAACAGCAAACGAAACTTTACTGTACCCACACAATTTCTTCACTCCTATAAAAGATGTTTTTCCTAACGTAGCTCATAACAAGAAAGCTGAAAAAAACCTGAAATCACTATGTTTATTATGTAGCTTTAGAGCTGTGAAAGAGGAAAAAACAGAAAAGGAATTGTTACAAACTATTATATCCTTTAGGCAAGACACAAAAAAAATATACACACCCCCTCCCCCCAGCTCCCAAACCATGCATTACCCAAGCCATTGGGGTAGAAAAGGAAAAATTCATTCCTAGATCATGAAATCCTGTTACCATGTCACTCCCAAGTAAGCCCTGGAAAGTGTTCATAACCCCAGCCAGGCAGAAGAGAGAAGCAGCTTGTCAGTGCATAAGAGGATCCCTCGGCTGAGAGGTTACATGACACTTCCTCAGAGGTTTACAGTTCTCCTCCTGTCACACAGGTCTCCCTCCCCTCAGCTCCGCTGCTTCCTGGCTCAAAACTCAGGAAGGCAAGGCAATCCTCAAACACAACTACCTCCTCTTCCCCGCAGTTCCATGCAAATCTTTTGAGGCAGTTCTTCTGAAGTGATGAGGCACTAGTTTACACTCAGTTAACTGGAAGTACTTCACTCCACAGTGATCTTAAAACGATAACTTCTCTTTACAAAGAGATGCGGATGCCTTTTGTAGAGCCCTTACCGAAAACTCTCTTGCCCCACTTCCTACACACCCTTTGAAGCACTCTGATTCCACTTGAGAAGCCAACTCTAATCTTCTTTGCAAAACCCTTTCCTACTTCAGTTGCACAATGGCTGGCACAAACTCATCCCCCTCACATAGGCTTCAAGTATGAGTACAGAATACGACTGTGTGTACACAATGCCTGCCAAATGTTTTTGTTAAGCTACCATGCTTCGCTACGTGATTTACCAGGAATTAGGTAAAATGCTCGAGTTGCTTTTCAATTAATTCCTCTTACTTAAAAAAACAGCAAAACAACGTCACTAATGAGAGCTAATTAAAATGTTTTCAGAAGAACAGCCTTAACGAGATTTGACCACACTTCTTTTCAGAAAAGCAAGTTGTTGAGTGTGTTGCACAGTCCTCTTCAGCTCTTAGAGGTCTTAGGGGGTGAGTGAAACTCTTCTTTGTCTCATACTTCTCAAGCACTGCTGGCAGCAGTGAGAAACCTTCTCAGGGCACCTGCCCCCCATGCCCACAGCCCCTGGCTCTGAGCAGCACAGTGTCCCCCGCTGCTGGTGCTCAGGGAAGGTCCTGGGGAACACTGGGGTAGGAAACAAGCTACCATGTCCATGCACATGCTACCATGTGCAAGATGTGTGGAGAAATGTTACATGACTTACTAGAAACTTGTGAAAAACCTGAAATGTCAGTAGTCACAGTAACGATTCAGGTTTTCTAACGAGTACAGTAAGACAAGTGGAAATGAAAGCAGAATAAAAAGGGGAAAGTGAACTCACCTGCCCAGCAGTTTAACTAGAAATTAAACTACACTTCAGTTTCATTTTCAGAAGACTAATGAAATTTCATGATCACATGGTTTTTACTAATGAAAGTTTATTTCTGATTAGGTGACATTTCATCCTTACTAAATTTGTCATTATTTTCTTAGCATCAACAAAAGGTTTTAATCTATTATTTTTTCTATAAGGTGCCAATAATGCAGGACTGAATGCCCCTGCTTTGATGGAGTTAAATTTACCAGCCATTTCTAGAGTATATCTTTAGACCTCAGTATTACAATACTACTTGTAATTTTACTTTAACAATGTGCACCAGCAATGCCTTTCATATGCCCCATTTAATTGATCACGTTCCAGCTGCTGGCAGAACAGACCAGTTTCAAATGCAACAATCAATCAAACATTTCCCCCACCCATCCTTAGAAACACAAATAGAATATATAATAGTTTTTATATTCGCTTACATAATCATGTACTAACTGCATCTACGCTATACACAAGCTAATTAAAAAAACCTTAAATGTGTTACCAAACCTGGTAAAATCAGAATTGCATAAGTTAAAAAACCAAGCTCATTCACCTAGCAAATTTTCTTTTAATTATCTTACAAGACATCATAAGGCATACCAGTTGCAGAAAATCCAGAGATGAAGTTCTTATAATGCATACCTTTACTATGAAAGGCAAATGTGCAAAGAATTCATCTTCCTTGTTTTTCTGCAGCTCGCACTGCAAGATCAAGATCAGGTATAAGCTTAAGAAGAAACAAACACCTACAGTGTGGTACCCTTCAACAAAGTAGGCCACAACCACCTCCTGCTGAGTCAACATAATGATTTTAAAACTCTAAAGGCAATTAACATCCCTTAAAGGATACATCTTAGAACTGACAAGATGACAACTGCCATCTTAAATTGGCAATTCAACAGAAATGTGTTAAAATTACAGTTTTGAAATCCTTTCTGTTGTGAACCATGTCACAGAATGGAAAACCTTCTCCTTGGAACATTTCCCTCAAATCTCAGTCTTCTGCAACTTGCTTTCAAAATTTTTTTCTAACGGCAACTAACTACGAAAAGACTTTATTGTAACTAAAAAGAAAGTGAAAGAAAATAAATGCAGAATATATTACTAGAACGTGATGTTGACATCACTGCTCTGTAAGAATGAGTGTAAAGTGAATTGTTTGCATCTTAAGACCTCCTATACTAGATTGTCTATTCCAAAAAGTTACACATTTATAGAATCATAGAATATCCCGAGCTGGAAGAAATCCATCAGGATCATTGAGTCCAACTCCCAGCCCTGCACAGGACACCCCAAGAATCACACCATATGCCTGAAGGTGTTGTCCAAACACTTCTTGAAATCAGACAGGCTTGGTGCCGCGACCACTTTCCCGGGGAGCCTGTGTGTCCTGGGTTGCAGTATATTCTATTACCATCTTCATGAGCTGTGAAACCAGGTGGGGCAGTGCTTCTTTGCCTCCTCCCTCCGGACCATCTTCTGTTAATGGGCGCATTTGTGCCTTGCCAAAGGACTCATAGATAACAGACTCCAAACCATCTCCTGTTAATGGGCCCATCAGTGCCTCACCACCCCATTGTGGGATGCTCCGCCTGGGAGGAGGCACTGAACATTTCCCACCTGGATATAATCAGAGGTTTTTCAGGCACAAGGGAGCTTCTCTCCGCTGGACTTCCAGAGGATGAGAGGCTGCATCACTGGACCTTCAGGCGAGGACCAGGCCCTTT
>VZRR01003603.1:1233170-1251592 GCA_013398015.1 Oreocharis arfaki | reverse complement strand
CGAGAAGGCTGCACTGGGTGACTGTGCTGTTTTGTAATAACTGCCATAGTCATTGCTGTTCATTGTTTTGTTTTGTTTTGTTTTATATATATATAAATTAGTAAAGAACTGTTATTCCTATTTCTCATATCCTTGCCTGAAAGCCCCTTAATTTCAAAATTATAATAACCCAGGGAGAAAGGGCTTGCATTTCCCATTTCAAAGGGGGTCTCTGCCTCACTTAAATAGACGCCTGTCTTTCAAACCAAGACACTGTGCCAGTGCCCAACCATGCTGTGGGTGAAGAACCTCTTCCTAATATCCAATCTAAACCTTCCCCGACTCAGCTTCATACTGTTTCCTCGAGTCCTGTCACTGGTCACAAGAGTTTGGTCAACCTAAGGAGCAATGCCTACACTGGGCATAGAAAGGAAGTTGATAATTTATTTTTTAATTAAACCACAGAGTCACTACTAAAATATTTCATGTTTTGTTTGTGTTATACTGTTCCCCAAGTAATACCAACAACAGTCTCTCAAAACATTCTCTAAATATTCTGTTGCTGAACTGAAGATAAGATTATTCAGGGATAGATTAATATGTCATTGGGTCACTGAAGGCTCTATCTCCATAACTTGGTATAGGAAAGTATTTGATAAGCAAGACAACAATTAACAGATTGTGAAAACCAATCTACCTCATATAACCATAAAATATATTTAAAATTAATTTATAATATTTATTCTGTATTTAATATTGACTGACTTCTGTATTATTTTATTTGTCTGTGGCAATTAGTATTTTCCTCCTGTAGAACCATCTGTAATCATCTCAGCACATCTGTCACATCAGATAAACAGAAAAGACAGCACAGTCACAAATACGGGTAGGACTTGAGTTCTACTCAATCTCTAAGGCATAATTACAGACAGTGTTAAAAAATTATTTTTCAGCTGCTACCATCCAGCCAATTTTCTCTCAGATGTGTGTCACAAGACTACAGTCTCTCCCCCATGCCTGTATGCACACCTGCACACAAACCCACACACCCATCTTTAAAGCATATGAAAAAATATTTGAAAATCAATTTGGATTTGATTTCAGACACAAACCACAGCCACATCTACTTCCTTGTCAAAATTTATAAGTTTAAGTTTACTTATTCAGCTAAACAAATTTTAAAAAGGGCAATAATTTTTTACATTGGAAAAGAAAAAGGTGTCTTTTAAGCCCTATGTAGCTGGTGACTATCATGAATCAGTATCGTAAAAGTGAAGGCAATTTTGGCAAGCTATGGGTGGAAAGAAATTAAGTGATTAATAATTTGTATGCTGACTTTTAAGAGCTTCATCTGTAATAAATTAGCTTTTCAAGAAAATCTTAAATAGCTACTGTCACTGAGATGACTCTGGTGATGGCAGCAACAGCAGAGTTCTCAGTATGGGCAACAGCGTAAAACACCACCCCGCAGTAGCAATGCAACAAGTAAAACCTCATTAACAGAAACAGCAGCAACATTTCAGGGGAGAAAGTTGACATACCAATTCATAACTACAGGGGCTACCTCAAGTTTGAGAGGAAAAACCAGCATATTTTCAGCTAGTGAAACTGCAATCTGGGTCAAGTCAATGAGCTCTGTGTAACAAAACACAGCATCATAGCATGCAGCAACCACTTTCCACCCTGTGAGTACAGCCCTCAGGGCTTCCACACCATTCCCCATTCTGCTGGGGAAAATCATTTACCTTTTGACTTTGGCTACAAGCTGCTCTTTAACTTGGGGCTTTCCTCAGCGTCCCCACTCACTTGTCTGGAATTCCTCCCACCTGTGTTTTGTTCAGCCTGCCTCTGGCCCCTCTTGTCCCACTGTGCAGGTGAGAGGGGCTGTCACCATCATTTATACAGTCTCCTCCTCTCCTCAAACCCTCATGAAAAATTCCCCTCTGATTACATGTACAGAGCAAACACATAACGTATCCTAAATACAACGAGAGAATATGCAGGTCAATATTAGTCTCTTTTTACCAATACAAGTGCAAAATGCAATAGGGTTAAATAAACAGCATGTGGATTTTGCAAATCTCGTCCCTATTGTCAAGCAGAATTCCTATTAATGAAGTGGAATTCAAACACAAACAATTCAGAGTGAAGCAGCTTCCTAACTGTGGCTTTTCAAGATAGGTTCTTTTTACAAGGTTAAACTCAGCTTGATTTCACATAACTGAAGTTTTTTCCTTTGTTTCCACCTATGATTTTCCAGAATATAAACAAGTACCTACTGATTTGTCTATTTATTAAGCATCAGTTGCTTTAACAATGTTACTTCCTTCATTTCCCAGTACCTTCTCAACAGCTTCCATCTTACTATGGTGTCTTTTAAGTCATTCATGTCAACTTCAATAAATTTACAGCAAAAGCAAAAAGAAAAAAAATCCAGCCATCATTACTGCAGTTATTCATCTTCCTAATAACTGTAAAAATATCTCCGTTCATCTTAATAAAGAAGCTATTTAAATCAAATTGCTCTTGGAAAAATAAAAAAAACATTAAAAACAAATCAGGTTCAACACTACCTACCCTGAGCAGCAGGACTGCTGGGGGCAATAAGGCACTAAGCCAGTTACACTTCTGGCTTATAGACAAAATTCAATGAACAAAGCTAGACGTGAGACTGTTTAGCATGTCTACAGCAAGAAACATTTAGACTTACAAATTTACTTCACATCAAGTATGTTAAGCAAAAATAGAAATAAAAAATTATAATGAACCTTCTTTGTGTAACAGCTTACTTCTGAAATACATACAACATAAAAAACACAGAACACACAAACACCTAACATTTCTGATTAAAAAAACTCTCCTAGATCTATTAAAAAATAAAATAACAACAATAAGGACTTCCAGATGCTAGATATTAATTAATTGGTATTTAGCCTTGGTTTTCCTCATATTCTACTTCTTCATATTTTGAAATTAAAACTTTGGTTACATGTATGATGACCCAATCCCTTCATGACCTGTCATACTTTAAATTTACAAAACAGTAAATAATCAGAAACAGAATAGAATAGAATTGCATTCCTCAAATCCAAATCCTAAAGGCACAAAATACTAATCACCAATTTCTTTCCTTGTAATACAGCACTAAATTACAATGAAGACTTATAAAGTCAATCTTGTGAATAATTCACAGAAAAGATGAGAATCATTATACCCAAACAGGCACAAGTTGCAATGACAGTTTACTAAAAATGCTTTTTTAAAAAAATTAATGAAATTAAACAAATGTGTCCATATATTAATGGAGAAATATTTAAGTCCTATGGAACCACATCTCACTTCATCGTTAAGACACTGATCAAGAAAAAGTAATGACTTCTTTCCCTTGTATTTCTATTAAGCTTCCTGAAGAAGTTAATTTAAATAATATAAAGCATATGCACAGTATTTTGCATAATATACATGCACAGACACATATGGCTACCTCAAAATAGAAATATTTTAAATTATTACATGTACAATTAGAAAAAGAGCTGCAAAATTCTTTATCAGCAATACTAAATATTATTCAGAATAGCCTGTATTCATTAATTTTCTCCTAGTGAGCTCTTGTCAGGTCATTTGATAAATAACAATTTTGGAAGTATCCTGGGTTCTAATTTAGGTACAGCCAAGAATGCTCAAATTAATTTTTGATTACAAGTTTTCCTCTTTTCCCCAAAGGCTAAAAATGTATTAATGCATAACACAGTATGGAACTTGAAATTGCTTTTTGAGACCTATGTTTTATCTGATGACATTTTTTCTCTCTGCATTAATCTAGTCTTCCTGTTAACAGTTTCTATGTATAGTGTATAACACAAAAGCCCTATGATGGATTGCAACAAAAGCTCTTTATTACAGTCTTGACAGAGACAGATAACTAACCCAGTGTTAATTTAAAATCAAAACCTTAGTACCAGAACTAAAGGTACAGCTTCTGTAGTTTAAGTATATCTTATCATAACATGCTACCTTCGAAAATTTTCTACCATTTTCCCTGAAAATAAATATTCCTTGCATTAACAGTTACCTTTGTTACATAGTCCTTTGCCCATCCAGGATAAGACCTATTACAAGCCCACGTGAATTTTATAACAATCTTACAAAATCCACCAAATGCACGTAAAACTCACTGCCAATACACTTCTGTTGCACAGATACAACAACCTGCTTTTGAATGGACACTATTTTGTGGCAGCAAATCAGAAATATTTAAAGAAAAGGTACCTGAACTTCCCAGCTGCTAAGAGAAGCAGCCTGGTAGGTACTGGGGGGATGAGGTGTTTCACCGTGGCTACGGCACTGAAGGGCTGCGTTTGCCATCCCCGACAACTTCCAGAGCTCTGCACTCCGAGGGAGCCCCCGGGCTGGGGCTCTGCTGATCGCAGCCAACACCTCCCACACCGGCCCTTCCAAACAAGCTGGCTCTGGCACTAAGGCATTAGAATTCAACACACAGTGCCCTGCCCTAACAACAGCGCTATCCTTACAAAGGAAATACAGACACGCTCCCCCCTGGTGACCAAACTGCCCTTTTTCCCCAGACACAAGTGGAGAACCCCCTGAAGGCAAAGTGATTAGGAAAGAACTATTCCTTTGGTACCAAGCTACAACGGGTAAATATGAAATTATGATGTGCCAAAAATGAAAGAAATGAGTTGCTGCGCATTGGTGAGGAAAGGAAGGGGAATACAAGAGTCTGGGTCTTGTGTTGATCTTATTGATGAATCTAAGAAGGAAATTGCATATTAATCAAATAATAAATGATGCCGGGAATCTACAGTAGCAATCAGACCAATGTACAGAGGGCTGTGACTAAGAAACATCACACAACACAGGAGCTACTTATGCAGTTCCTGTATATTAATTCAGCAGTGATACACACTGTATTAAATAGTACTCCCTCACTAAACTAAGTAACAGGTGTCAACAATGACCATCAGCAGCTTTTTGTGCCTCAAAACATTATCAGAGAGTTGAAGAAGTGATGTTAAAGTGCAAGAGCCATGGATGAGTCACATACTTAAGAATGAAATCTTCCCTGCACTTTATGCTATGCCTAAATGCATTTTATGCTTGGATACCAAACCCACAAATGACAGATTACTGGGTTTGATTTTCTTTTTCACAGTTTTAAAGAAAGAATTAAGATATACCAACTATCAAGTGGGATATAAAGATGTGTAATAATCATCTTATTATTACTAGCTGAGCTTCTCTGTAGATGAATTCCCCCCCCTTGTGAACAGTGAAATTCCTGAGAAGAGGATTTGTTGCAAAAAATACTGATGCACAGAAACATTTTTCTCTGTCTACTGCCATTTATATTACTTAACACGTTTGAAGAGCCATGCTGCAGAAAAAAGGTATTAACATTTACAGAGAAGTTGTTTACTTTTGAACTGAAATGTTATTAAATATTCTACAGTCCAGAAACACTGAAGATGATTTAATAATGATTTATATTATTATAATATATAAAATATAAAAATAAATCTTTTTGTAATAATGATTTATACTGTGGCAGGCTAGAAACAGATAATTTCATCCTTCATTCGGTGTAACAACAAAATTCCCCACTGAAGTGAGTTAAAGACTTGCTAAGGAAAGACCAGAGGATTCAGAGGTGCCCGTTTTCTACACAGTGGAGTGCTGTTTGGGACAATAATTTTTCCATTCAAATATCATTTTAAGTAGGGTATTTCCAGTAATTTCTTGGGTAAACTCTTCTACAACCAACTACATCTCACACACACAAAATTGTGTCAATTCTCCCTCTTTGCCTCTGAGCTTTGTTCTCCTATACTTTCAGATTACATATATTCGTTCTTATTTCTCATTGTTTGTAACATTCAGGTATTTATAGACGTCACACCATTTCTGTGCTAGCAATTCTACTAAATTATAAATTTCTGTTCTTATTTAGCAGGAAAAAAAAATTGAGGGTTCCAGATGAGGACCACAGAGGTAGATCAGAGGGCTGGAGCACCTCTCCTATGGAGACAGGCTGAGAGTTGGAGTTGTTCACTCTGGAGAAGAGACAGCTCTGGGCAGACCTTACAGCACCTTCCTGTACCTAAAGGTGGCTGCAAGAGAGCTGGAGAGGGACTTTTTACAAGGGCATGTAGTGATAGGAGAAGGGAGAATGGCTTTAAACTGAGAGAGTTATAGTTAAACAGATATTTAATGTTTAGATTAGACATCAGGAGGATATCCTTCACTGTGAGGGTGGTGAGGCACTGGGACAGGTTGCTCAGAGAAGCTGTGGATGCCCCATTCCTGGAAGTGCTGAGGAGCAGGTTGGATGTGGCTCTGAGAAACATGGTCTAGGGGAACGTGTGGAACGAGGTTATCTTTAGAGGGCCTCTCCAGTAAAAATAATCTTCTGTTTCTGGAAATACTCTTAGTTATGACATCATTAGTTGCTATCACCTACTCTAAATTTGCACCTGCATAAATTCAATTTTGCAATCTTTTTTTTCCCCAATTAAGTTTCTTGTTTGGATGCCCTTTGAAGGCTGAGGTCTGAGTTCCAGACTCTCAAACTCCTGGTCCTTTATTCTGAAATGAAATGAGATTTTTTGCATGACCAAATTTAGAACTTGCAAGAGAAAGTTTTTTCTATTAGCCTGATTTACATAACTTCCAAAGAATAAATACTTTTTTACAGAAAATCAAGGAAACTAGTCATGCCAATATTTATTGATAAGAAATGTGAGCTATTCGCCATTCTGTCATAAAACTGATGAAAGATTGTATAAAAGAATCAGTATTCATTTAGCAAATTTATGTAGCAAGTAGGGATTACATCCATGAAGGTTTTTAAATGTGCTATATTTTAATAAATTAATTTTAATATTCTGTAGTTTCTGCAAGCCTTAATTTAAACACCTTAAAATATCTCATATGGAAAAACTTATTTTCCAGACAAAATTAGATTGCTTTGTAATTTTGTAAACAGCATTAAAAGAGCTTATATTTACATAAGTATTTTTCTCTAAGTTTAAATACTCAATTTAATTATAGCCAGCATTTACTTTCACTGTCCATGCCCGAGTTCGAGAACTATTCTTGCCATGAAACGAATAAATATTGGTGAGAAAACTGATTTTTTAATGAAGATTAGAACTAATTAAAGCTAGTCCTCTCAAGGCTTTTGTGTCATGGTTGATCGCGAGCTTTAACTAAAGCTGTTCCCATAATTGGGATATCTGCAGAACGCCTCCCCTCTCCGGTTTCCTGTAGCTATTTACATGTAAACTAACACTGCCACCTTTCCATTGCCTGTAACATTTGCTAAGACATACATTTTAACAATACCTACAGGAGTGCAACAATGTTTCAAGTATCTGTTCCCTATGACGATTCTCCTAAATGTGACAGTCACTTAAAAATATTCAGATGAAATAGGAATCAGACAAACAGACAAAGAATGACTGCCTTTATCTCCTTTTCTTGACTCCAGGTTTGGAAAGTTGATTTTTAAAATTTTTAAGTCGGTTTTGTACTATGCATCAAGCAATTATTATTTAAAGTTACAAGCTTAAATAACCGAAGGCACGAACATGAAAGAAGAACATTTTGAAATTCACACATCCTTGTACTTTATGATTTGGGCTTGGAAATACAAAATCCATGCAAATGAAAACTACAGTCACCAAACTGGAGATGCTATCTCAGTTTCAAGCAGGGAGAAACCAGTCCCATTTGGAAGCTTTTCAAGGGAACTTGCTCTCCACCAGGTCAGAAGAGTCTTTTCAGTTGTGCATTCACCTTACATCAGACTTCTTAATTGACCGTAAAGGTGCACCTACACGGCTTATGGCATCAACAGGATTAAGGCAATGTGAGCAAAAAAACCTGCAGGTATCTGTTTATCGGGGAAAAGAAGATGTTCTCAGTCTGCAGGGAAACATCCTCAGGCCCATTACATGTGACAAGCATAGCACCCTCTATGATAAGGGAAACACTGACTTAATGCAGATCTCTGTTGGCTCCTTCAAGGGAGTCAAAGGACCACAAACAGGAAAAGAAGGTAAATCTGTTTATTCTTGATATAATACAGCAAAAAGATTAGCCCAGCCAGCCACGAGGAAGGGCAGACCTAGTAAGGGAATTAATAAAGTTGGCTCTTTCTCTCTTAACAAATATTTAGCAGAGAATAGATAGTGAAAGAATAGGGATGTAGAAATCAGATTATCTTTAGCTGTCTCTACAGGGAGCTCTGAAAAGACAGCTTGGAATTGTTAGACTTTGAACTAATACATATAATTATCAAATAATAAAGATACCTGTTTGCCTCAAAGGTAGATAATGTAAGAACTCAGTAATTTCAGTAATTCCTTTTGCAATTAAGATATGCTAACTGTAGAAATCCAGAGAATTTAGGACATAATATTAGAACAGAACTGTATAAAATGCTACTTATCAAATATTGGTGCTGTCATCAAAATACTGGCTTCAAGCACAGGAAAGGATAGGAAATGGACACGTCTGTGAAGACACCAACATAGTAGCTTCAGCAGCCTCTGAGGACAGCAGTTGGAAATCACCACAGCCAGCTCAATGCTGGAGTTTCCACAGAATGCCCAGAAATCACAGGTGCCTAAAAAGAGCCATACATTGAACTTACTTTTTTTTTTTTTTTTTTTTTAAACCAAGGACGTATGGAACAAACAGAAAATCAAAAAGGCCCTCACGTACTTCAGGCTAACTCTATCTACCTTCTTTGAAGCACAGGCACCGAAGCAGGATGATTCTTGCTTCCTGAACAAGAGCCTGATGTTTGAAGAACTCACTCAAGAAATAGAAACACTGATTAAAGGATGGACACAAGATTAAGAGAAATGAATTCATGCCTCCCTTACTGCAGTAAACAAAAGCATTAAGCCGCAGAACACTTGTGGGAAGGCACTTGAGACCAAGCAAGCAAACAAGGAAGTCAAACCTTATCCAGAAACTGGGATATTAGCTGCAAGTGGCAGAACTTAGTTCCCAGACCTTAATCCCAGAAAATAATTATGCACTTAAAACATATACATATATATGTGTGTGTGTGTATAGTCATTAGGTAAAACCATTTACAGAATTATTGATCAGAAAATTAGGTATGTGTCCTTACAGTTTAATGTCCTGGTCACTTGAAAGGCATTTTTCCTCTGTTACTTAGGTCTTTCTTCTCTAGAAAAGGGAGGACATAGGTTTAAATCACCTATCTTGAGTGCTGTACCCATATTTTTCAGTGCTCTAATATGGCATAACCAACCAAATGCTCTATCAGTCAGAGACAGTAATGACCACTCTCAGATGAAATGAAATCAGTAAGAGATCTAATCCCCAGCTCACCTTTTCAAGCTTCTCCTGGGAATAACAGAGAATTCAAGAGACTATCCATATACCTAGACAAATTAAGCACCCCTAAGCATGTGAGGGTGACTTACCTTAAATGTCTCAATCAGACAGGGAGCAGCTTAATATATACATATAAACATAGCATTAAGCAATCTTGGAAAATAAACAGATTTTACTATCTGTGATGTGTATATTTTGGGTAGGATATGTTCTGCTTAAACCACAAATCTAATCCTATGTAATGCAAAAGACAATGCTGTACAATCCTATTTATGAGCTAAACTAATCAAGCTCCACCTTAAATCTACTTACAGCCTTGACCCTAACATTAAATTAAGTACAGTTCACTCCTTAGATGACAAGAGACAATATGCCAATTCCATTCTAGATTAATAAATTAATTAACTTTTTCCCATTTTAGAAGTGTTCTTCACTGACCATTTCCCTTAAAAAATTCTGTCTCTCCAACTGTACTTTTATGCTTTATTATCTTTCCCATTTTTCATAACTAAAACATATTATACCTGAATTTAAGGTCATCAAAACCAGAAAACAGTATGCCTCTCTGAGGGAAGGACTAGTTGTGTAGTCAAAGAAGTTCAGAATACTTTGATCAACATGTGGACTTTGTTTCAAGTCAGGTGTTCTTCAGATATTGATTGAGGTTATTTTATTAACTTAGAGATGAGAAGACTGTCCAGGAGTCTGGAATCAGTACATTGAAACACCAGCCAGGAACCCACACAATCCGAGGACATCCCAGTAAAAGTGTGGATACGGAATTTAACATGGGATTCAGCATAAGGATGGGCTGTTATATGGCACAGAATGCCTGAGTCACTTAGTGTGTGGGAAGAGGAAGTAGGCTTGGAGGTGTTCAAAGGACATGTAGATGTGGCACTTGGGGACATGGTTTAGTGATGGCCTTGGCAGCGTAAAGCTATTGATTGGACTCCATGATCTTAAAGGTATTTTCAATCAAAATGATTCTATGATTCATACAAAACTTTGTGGGAATATTCACACAACAAATTCAGATAGTCTTTTTATAAGTATAACTAGCAAAATTGATTAATAAAAATAATATTTCTCTGTAGTAAAAATCTTGATTTCAATGATAGTATAAAATATTTTTATACCACTAAAATTCTTAGCAACAAATTCAAAATAAAAAAGCTAAATTTCTATTTTTCTCAATAAATATAATAAATATAAGTTGTAAATAAAATCCTTGCCTTACCCTATATAGCACAATGACAGATGCAATCAAATAATAATAATAGCCTGCTTGGTAATTATGCAAGATCTTCAATCAAAATATTTATCAAAAGACCAGAAAATAACCAAGTAGGAAAGTAAAAAGCTTGCTCAAAAAAAACCACTACCTTTAATGCAATCTGAAATAAATTAATGCTTCTGAATGCAACAAGTAAAAGCTAAAGCAGCCACCGAATGTCATTTATATTACTTGCAGATCAATAGTACAAGAGACCTGGCTATGCACGTAATAGAGTAGATAATGAGTTCCTACTAATAGTCTGGAGATGCTCTGCATCAGCAAGCAGGAGAGAATACCACATTGGTGACAAAACTGATACTGATGTTTATTCACTAAGAGAACACATTTTTATATTTATATATAGATACAATGAAAGGTCCTAAAGACAAGATTTAAAAAATAACCTAACTTGGACTGGTATAATACAATTTCTGCACATTTCTGAAAAACCACAGCAACTTTATCTGTTTTTATGATCCATAACCTCAGTTTGGTAGTCTTCCCAAGGGGCTAGATTCTCCTGTGGTGAAAAATACTACCAGAACTCACTGCTGAACCTGGACTAAAAAGGCTAACAAAATTACCAGCATTGATAATTTATATTTAACTCACATGGCAACTCCTACATGCTTGGAGTTCTATAAGAACTCAGATGATCATTGCCATGTACATGTTTAGATGAACTGAGATTTATCTTGCATGGCAGCTCCTACGTGCTTGGAGTTATTCCGTGAGTGTTGAGATGATCGTTCCAATGCACATGAGCCAGGGGCAGGGAGAAGCACAGTAATCTGAGTATCAGAGCAACAAGAAAGGAGGTTTCAAAATTTATATCTTGATCACACACTGAACCCACTTTCCTCTAGAGAACTAATCAGAAAGAAACTAACAAAAAATCCCCCAAACAAACAAACAAACAAAAACAATAGAAAGAAGACAACTCCTCTGTTTTACAATTTAAGCTGCATCACAAGTCCAAAGCATCTTCTTCCAATACCCAGTTTATATCCGGTACCACTACAGGGATAATATTTTGCTAATGTAAGAGAAAAGGAAGAAAAAAGTAAAAAACAGTGATCTTGTACAAGACTTTACAGTTATAACATTAAATTATCATTGTATAAATATTTGGACAACCTTGTCCATAAATAAAAAGGAGTAAAGTAATTGTCCAGCCCTTGTAGTCATACAGTCACTCCCAGTGAAGGCTGAAAGTTTACCTAGCCATAATTATTCCCCACTACTGACGTCACTGAAAAATATTACTGCTTTTTGAAGAAAGAGAAGCATCTTGTCACCTAATAAACAAAATAACCAAATGATTATGCAACACTTAAGAGAAAAGCTGCTGAGGATGAGGAGATTCTTGTTCTTTGTAGACCTAGTCAACATAACAACAGTAACAAACCGGAAAAAAAAAAGCCTTAGGAACAGGCTTTTCTCACTACAAAAGTAGATAATTTCACTGTGAAGGTGCTTTGCTGAGAATGTTCCATTTAAATAGTTTTCAATCACCATCACGGTTTTTTAGAAATTTCTAACAGCCATTATTGAAAGAGCCGAAAGTAAGTTCCCACATTTCTCAGAAGTCTGCATGAGGCTGATATACTTTTTGTCTTCAAGAGGCCTCAGTTTCTTCACTGCTACCTCCAACTTTCTTGAAGGTCACCCGATTTTCTAAAAACAACTGCACATGAGAACACCAATTCTAAAAATCTCCTTTCAGCTTCTGGTCAGGATCACTGAAATAGTACTGAACATGTGATGGTGGGCACCTCTGGACATCAGGCAAGTACAAAGGGCATGAAGCCTGCTGAAATGGCTCCACCGGGTGAGTTCCTCGGCATGAAAGCGCTCTTACCCAGAGACTCCACCTCCACATCAGGAAGCCCTGACATTTCCTTCAAGACAAAGTCACTCCACTTTGCACTTCCGTGCGAAAAAACCACACTGAGTCTTGCCAGGACTTCTCAAAGGAGAATTGCCCAGGGACAGCTGGCAGAATTTCTTGCTGGTTTGAGTCACTTTGGAGAGACCCCAACTTGACAGCTGAACTCTTTAATCAGCCATGTTCATGAGAGCACATTGTGAATCCGTGTTTGCTTTCCTAACCTCTCCAGGCTTTCCGAGGGGAAAAGAGGCAGGCAGCAAAGGCAACTTCTGCTACTCCTCCCTTCAGCCTGCTACCCCTGCAGAGGCCACTGAACAAGATCTGTCTCTGTGCTGAACATACCCAGATGCTCAGGAGACTGCAGACTGAAAGAACCCACAATGAGCAAACCAGAAGTGCTCCTGTGAGAGCTTTGAAAGACTCAAAGAATCATAGACCTGAGCAAAAGAGAGGCAAAGTTTCAGGTCATCTACAGTCCATTCTTCCACTACAAGGGAGGATCAATTACGCTCAAGTTACTACCAGCAAATGCTCAGTTAACCTGTCCTTAGAAACATCCACAGGTGTCTTAAGAAGTCTGGCAAACTTTCCCAAAGCAAGTTGTTACAACATCTCACAAAATCTACAGGTCATCTGCATACTCGAGAACAAATATATTTCATTATACCTGTGAATAAATACTACTGCCACAAATAAAAAATACTGGGAAAACACAGGAGAAAAGATGGAGGTGTGTGCGTGGGAGGGAGTTATCACAACAAAAATAGCTCATCTAGGGAAACAATCTAACCTCCAGAAAAATGTGCCCTGGTTTTGTGCCTGACTCAAAGCTTCAATCACACAAGCTCTGGCAAATTTAGCTTAAGCTATCGGTGGTGTCTGCTGACGTACTGAGCTGACAGTAAATGTCTACTACCGCTGAGGCAAATTCCAATTGTTTTAAATATTGTACACATGGAAATTAAATTCTTACCTGGTAATGCTACTGGACTATTCACTTACATTTTCCTAGTGAAAAGAGGAAGTAAACACTATATTCAGCACTCAACAAGTTTTAAATTATCATCTTTGGCTTGGTGCATACTATGTGTTAAAGAAACTCTGATACTTCTTTCAGTATCACAAGACTCTCTTTAGAGATGCTATACAAATTAAGTATGAAGTTACTGCTTGCTCCTCTGTACTACTTCCTCATGCACTAATGGAACATTAAAATAAGACAATTAGAAAGTGACAACACAAAAATATAAAGAAAAGCGGAGGACTTTATCATAGAGCTCTGAAGAGCTGGCTGAATTTCAAAGAACTTAGTGGGTGGGGGAGGGAACACAGAGAGTACTTACTTATGTTATTTTCATCATTTAAACTGCAAGCTTCCTGGAGCTTGTTCACTGAAATGAGGATGGTTAATCTTAAGTATTCAGTAAATTCCACAGATCAGCTGAAAAGTCTTCTGAGGCATGGATTAAAGAACTTTCACAAGGCATCCCTAGTTCATGCATGGGCTAACTGCTTCAAAACACCATGTGCTAAGTCAGTGTAGGTAGAGACCACACTCTGCAAATCCTGCTAGGATAATTCTAAAGTGTTCAGGGTGTTAAAATTGGATAAAATTAATCGAAAAAAGGCCAAATTATTTGTGCAGGTTCTCATAGTAGAGCACACAGAACAAAGGGTAAAGAAGCAATGTTGAAAATTGCGAAGGTTTTCTTTCTGTGATTATTATTATTTTTACTGCAGTATCATGTTGAGACTCTATTTAGCGTTAGATGGGGAATTACACTGAACTCCTGCCCTGAAAATCTCATTTAGTTTTAGAGGTCAAATCTCAAATAACTGTGGAATCCTGACCTACTGGCACTGGACTCACTCAATACTGGAGATCAGAAGGAGGAAATGCTTATCATGCAACTTGGTTGTTTTTGGGGTATTTTCCTAATTAAGGCAAAATGCCATTTCCTTTTTTTGAATTAAAAAAATATTTTCCCCTTACAATGACAGGGATATACAGTTAAAACAAAAACATTCTGTCAAGTTTATCATTTTAATGTTACTATTCTGGCTGATCTGTTCAGATATTTGTTCCATTTTACTATTCTGGGCTTTCAACAGAAGAGCTAGGAAAAGTACACATTTGCATATTTCTACATTACCAGTGTCTCTACATTAACAGCATGTACTATACAGCTCATAGTTCCAGTGCATAGCACTGAAGACATACAACTTTGTACTTCTCCTTGCCTTTTTTTTCCCAACTTTCATTTTATATACAATTATATTTTAGAACGTATTTAAAATGCTTAATTTTATCAAATTATTAATGCCTATGTTTGAATATTTATGGAATGCATTAATAATTCAGAATACATTATTTATACTTTCAGCATTAGAACAGGAATTGAAAATTCAACGGACCATTTTACATCAATTTCTTGTCCTAAATAAAAACATTAATATACCATGCATATCGGAAACTTTGTGGAAGGAAGCCTGGGGACAAAAATCTACAAACAGTGATAATCGAATTATGTAATAAGTAGAGTTTGCAGTCAAATCTAAGCAGTGAACTTGCATTTCAGTGACTAGAAAACAAGCTGGATTGAAATTTTAGACAGGAATAAAAGGTTTTGCTGCATATTGCTACCTGCCAACCATGATAATGACACCAATTGTAACAGAAGCATCACTTGCTAACAGACATCAGACACGCAGCAATGGCAGAGCATTCAACTGCATTAGACAATTATGTAGATGTAAAAAACCAAAACAAATACAATATTTTTTAGGTCTTTCAGATGAGAGGCTGTTTCATGGTTAGCATGACAAAACAAGCAACCATTGGCATGTGACCTCACCAGCGCTGAATATAGGTGGAATATAGTGGTCCTGCTGCCCACACTATTTCCGCTATAGGCCAGAGTGGTCATCTGGGCACAGCTGGCTCATGTTCAGCCCCTGCTGACCAGCACCTCTAGGTCCTTTTCCTAGAGCCACTCCGCCCCAGCCACTCTGCCCCAGCCTGTAGTGCTGTGACCGAAGTGCAGGAGTTGGCACTTCACCCTGCTGAACTTCGGCCTCGGCCTCTCCATCCAGCCTGTCCAGATCCTGCTGTAGAGCCTTCCTGCCCTCCAGCAGATCAACACTGCCACCCAATCTGGTGTCATGTGCAAACTGACTTGAGACAGCACTTGATCCCCTCGTCTAGAACTTCAATAAAGATACTGAACAGAACTGGCCCCAGTACTGACCCGTGGGAACACAAAAGTGACTTCCTGAAGTAATACTTCTAGAAAGTGAAAGTTACGTAAAAATGAGGATGGCTGTCAAAAAGACAGAAGGGGCTCCTAAAACAACTGAATTATTCTAGGCAGAAGTAGAGACTACTGAAGGATTTCGTATCAGAAGTGCAGTGCCAGAGAACACACTTAATAAAGCAAATGCTGGTAGAGGGTAAAGTGTAATCAGTTGAAATAACAACTAAAACATTAACTAAACCATTAAATCAATAAGCAATGGTTTAAAAGTGAAAGTAACTATGGAACAAGCTATGGTACAAACACAAAAAATTAATATATCACGCAGGCTCCATGGTGTCTGCACAAGGGTTCTAATGAAATATAGGATGAAACAGCCACCTTACTACAACTTCTTTGGCACCAAAATACTGAAGATGACAAATGCAGGGCCAAGCCTGAGTAACAAGGAAGCTCTGGGGAGTACATTTAGGCAAGCACGAGATTTGATAACAGAATGTATAATAAAGAACAGAATTAGTGAACATTTCACTAAATACAATCCATCACCGAGGAGCCAATATAGCTTCTGTAAAGACAAATCTCACAAGAGTTGAAGTTCTCTGCAGGGGTTACATACTCATGCACAAGGGTGATCTGGATCATGCAGCCTACTCACTTCTTTTAAAAGGCTGTAAACAAAATTCCTCACTAACATTTTTTCAGGAAAGTAAGCCGCTGAGACATAAAACCAAAGGTTGCAGAAAAATAACTGATTAAAATAGAGGAATCAGAAGATCAGAGTTCAGACTCAGCTCTCACAATGGGGGGAAGTCACTTGCACAGGAGGTTGCACCGGGAATTGTCCTGTTTAACATGTTCATAAGTAACGTGGCAAGGGAGAAGTAGAAAGGGATGTCAGCTCTTCAGCGAGGTGAGAAAACGTACTGATGGTACATACTACAAGGTGGTAAAGAGGAGTGCCTTAAAGACCAGCAAAAACGCTTATCAGTCTGAGGGACCAGGTAATAAAATGTCTGGTGAAATTCAATTTAGATTCATGTAAAATGATACACGTACGGAAAGCTAACCCTGGCTTCATATATAAAACAAGAGGCTCTGAGTAGACCACTAACACTAAGGAGCAGAAGAGATAATGCCATGAAAGCATCAGTTTGGTGCTTGGCCATACTAAAAAAGTGGATTAGAAAATTCAAGAAGAATTATGAAAATTAGGAAATATTAAGAAAGGAAAAGAGTTTCAAACAGAATAAAATATTCTATGTAATTCTATAAAATTATGTCTGTTCCACACTTTAAATATTGCATGAAGCTTCTGCCTGTTCCTCTCAATAGAGAGTGGAAAATGTTCCAAGAGGGCAAGAAGGATCTGTGGTATGAACTGCCTTCATATCTGGAAAGCTCAAATGCATGGAACGCTTCTGAGTGCAAAAAATGTGAGTTTGGGAGCTGCTATGACAGAGACCTACAAAATCTTTACTGGAAACATCTTACATAAAGATTAGGTATACATGTTTTCTTCCAGTAAAGCAAACAAATGGATAGCACAAAAGGTAAGAGGAGCCAGGTTCAAAGCAAACCTGTGGTTGGATTTCAAACAACAAGCAGGAGCACCATGGACTCTGTGCAGGGGACACTGAATGCAAGTTCATGTGATGAAGTTAAGGGAAGAACAGACAAGCACCTGTGAGAGTTCACTGCAGGTACCTAAACAAACAAGAGATGACAAAACTTTCAAGCTGAAAACGCTCAGAAAAGAATATATGAAAGAAGTATCATATGGGCTAATCCTTACTCTTCTCCAAGAATCCAAGTGGTGACTATTGGAGTAGAAATACTGAGCAAGATAGACTGGTGCAGAATTCATTTTCGGGTTAGATATTCTGGGGCAATTTTCCTGCAAACTAACACACAATCACATTACAAAGGCTGAGTTAAGGGAGTACAATCGTATCTAATAACTTTGCAGTAGCTTAAGTATTTAAAAGATAGGCACTCAAATTGCATTCCACTGTCCTTGAACTCATGCTCAGGTGGAAGCTCCTATATTTAAAAGTTCAAACCCTTCTTGCAACTTAGTCATTGAACCTATGAAAGCTAGGTATGATTGCTCCTACAGTAAATAGTTTATCTATAATCCTTTACTCAAACGAATATTTTCTCTTTTAGGTATTTTCCTGTGTTTCTTGCTCTGCATTGCTCAGCCAGCAACATACAGCCAGACTTAGGCATGTAAGTCCAATATGGCCAACCCTGTCATATAATTTTCCTTTAACCAAGTTCCATTTGGTATCTACTGCAGGGCAATAAAACTTTAATACAAAGCTATTTCAGAACCACACAACTCTGTATGGCTAAACACTCCTTCCAGTTTCCAACCTAAGTGTATTCATGCCCACTGTTATAGATGCTTGTTCTTTCACCAAAACCATAATTTATCTAAAGTAACTCTTCTTCCTCCATTGTTTACCCTCTGATGTACTTACATGGGGGGGGGAGTGGTGTGTGTGTGTGTGTCCTTTAAACTTTTAACTTGCGTACATCAAATAAATCACAATCCTACTCCTTAGCTGCATGTACTACAGTCATACAATCAAAAATATTTAATAATATATAATAATATATT
>VZRR01003603.1:1195578-1232299 GCA_013398015.1 Oreocharis arfaki | reverse complement strand
GGGGCGGTGTGTGTCCTTTAAACTTTAACTTGTGTACATCAAATAAATCACAATCCTACTCCTTAGCTGCATGTACTACAGTCATACAATCAAAAATATTTAATAATATATAATAATATATTGTAATAAATAAATAATAATATAATATATAATTTCTGAATATAAAATTTTACATTAGATCTTTCCACCGCTTTGTAAAAGGGCACTATTTTATTTCTAGCTATTTCAGAAATACTTCATCTGGTATAGCCTAATAGCAAATTTGTGTTTTATAGAATTCAGATTCATTTTTGCTCGGCAATTATTATCTAGGTCAGCCAGGGCTTCTCAGGTTTTCTCATGCACTCTTCTACGGATAAACATAAAAATGCTTCTTTTGGACATTTGCCCTTTCTATTACATTTCACCCTAATCAATTCAGTCTTCAATCTTTCACCATTTAATGAGGCTTTTAATTTTCTCATCTACAGATGAGAAAATCAACAACTTCCCACTTTCTGTCTACTGATTAAGACTGGTATCTCCAAAAGACTTGCAACAGGAGACAAGTAAAAGATACAGAAAAACAGAGGCACACATTTTAGCATTAGTATTGCTGGTGACTGTTTAGGTAGGTATTTGACAACAAGTTACAAGACGAGTTTTGATGGATGATAATGAAATAGTTTTACAGATTACTGGAAATCATTAAAGTCAATGTGAAAAGCAGCACAGTTTTGCATGACTGTGAATGCAAATTGCACCTGGAAATGCACTGCCCATACTGTAATACACTGTGCACTGGAAACATTTTAAAAGGTTTTGTAGTTTTGTTTTTTTTTTCATTGCTTGTGTTTCTTTTCCATTAAAGATACACTCACTAGGAATCAAAGATAGGGCTGCTTTCAGAATGTTTACATTAATTTTTTATACAACTGAAAAATCTGAATATTTTACTCTCTATGTACAGGACTATCAAAAATAACAAATGTGCCTTAAGTATCTCACTGAATTAAGTGTACCAGTTTTAACTGCTCTTGTTAAAGTGTATCCAAGAGTCAGATACAAAATAAAAACGCCTGCACTAAAGGATAGAGCTCAAGAAAATAGCTGCCTGGTTCTACAGATCGAACTCGCAGGCTGTAGTAGCTACCATAATTTTTTAGACACAGCCTTAGGTATAAAAAAGCAGTATTCACAGTGCTCAGTATCCCGAGCAGAGGAAATACCTACAACTACCAAAATGAAATGTGCAAGAAAAATGTGTTTCTGAAATTCCACCTCTTTTATCTATTTAGCTACCCAAGCTACACTAGAAGTAAGAACCTCCAATCATGCTAAACATTCTCAACATTTAGTTTTTTCAGGCATATTGTCTGTGTTCAGACAATTGGATTAATTGATGCTATTGCCCATATCTCACATAACATCTGATGAACTATCGGGAAACACAGATTTGAATCGCTATCTACTCAGATCCATCCTTCCAGGAGATACTCCTTTCTAGGAGAATGCCTTAAGCACCTGGATACAAGCATTGTTCCTGAAATCTGGCAAAGAAAGAAAAGCTGTGGTTTGGGTTTAACACTCTACTGTCTCCTTGCATCAAATGTGCTCACTTAATTCCCCCTGGTTTACATTCCTGACAGAATGAAGTAGCACAAATGTCCAGCCACAGTTTCTAAACAGCCTTTGGTGGAAGCTGGACACCTAAGCATGATGATGGCTCTATCTCCAGGCCTGGAATGGGCACAGTCTTCAAAGATTATGGAAGTTTTTAATAGAAACTTTTAGACACTAGTGGCAGATAAACAGATTTTTCAGTTATTCAGATCATTCTCTTGACTTTAGAAATCTGAATCCCACGCAAAGTCAAAGCTGGCAAGGTATTTCAGAGCAGAATAGCTTCAGAATATGCCTTTCCTGTTCTTACTCTTACCCAGCTCCATAGACAAGAGTATGATACCTTTTTCCTCCGTTTTGGCTTGGCTCTGCACAGCTCTTAATCAAGCACTTCACATATCTGTTTTTCTGGAAATTCACCCTTTGGTTCTGTTAATTTAAGTTAGATGTTTTACATGTATTTTTCCTTACATTAGTCTTTTTTTTTCCCCCTAACATTACTGTTACTCTACACTAACAACCTCAAAATTAATGTTTTGTCTGGAAAGCTATTTTCTAGTCCAGAAAACATTTCCAGTATAAAATATAAATCTATCTATCACCTCAAAAACTATCTGTCATTTGTCATGATACTTAATTATATGTGCAATGCAGTGATGATAGAAAATGTCAATTTCTTTAGCACCATACTTTCTTAAATATTTTCTAACATATGATGAACATAAAGATTACTATATACTTGAGTTCAATCAGTTTCTAAAATCTTTAATTCCATTTATTTTTAATACACTTACTCTCTAATTTCCCCCGCCCTGGTGGATTATCTCACAGGAAGGTGTATCTCAACAGAATCATATGCTTTCAAGACTTCTGACAATTTCTGTGCCTACTTCTACCTTAAGTCGAGGTTGTACATATACCATATGTAGAATTGTATATAAAAAGATTTCTTCCACCTCTCTTCCTTGTTGTGAGGAGAAACATATGGAGCTCACTACCACAAGAAAAAGCAACTTTTCACCACAAATGAATTTTTAAAGGAAAACAAAACAATGCAGGATAATAAATGCTGTTCTGTCACAACTATAGGGCATTCTCCAGTTTTGCAACACAGAATACATATACTCATAGAAAAGCAAGTGTACACACACATACACACAAGAAAAACCAGCTGAAGGACAGGTTTCATGTCACAACACAGGGATATGCTTGTGAATTGAAGCCCTTAACATACAAGTTAGGCTCGAGAATCTTGTGGTCAGTTTTCTGCCACTCACACTTTTCCAGAATTTTAGAGCTTTGTCTACATTTGAACTATTTTAAAAATCCCAAACAAGACCACACACTCAAAACAAGCAACCCCTAGACTATTATTCACTTTACTTCCCAAAGTTCAGTTCTGTTAGTGCTTAGGTTTCTTTACAGGGGAGTGCCAATACACTTTGCTGGTAGGAAGCAAAATGAGCTTCTATCATTCACTTTTATCACTCCCTCTATTAACACCATTTCTCAGTGGTAGTACTAGATTTGAAACAAAAAACCAAACAAACCACCAATCAAGTGCAGATCAAGGCACAGAGAAAATATTTTTAACTGGTGACTTGCGCAGGCATACCCTGTGAAAATAAATCTGCCTTAATCCTCTTGCCTGAAAAAATCTGAAAGTTCTTTCCAAGCACTTTAAAAATGAAGTCTCTTTAATAACTTTAAAATGCATTAGCAGTGAAAGCAGCACTATGCAATGAACATTTCAACCAATCTATCTTCAGCATTCTCTGTATATCTTCAAGATTCATGAAAAAGGAATAAAAGTTTGCATCTGATAAGCTGTTTCTACAGATAAAGTTAACTTTTGTCTAGGAAGTGGCACCACTCCTTCCAAAAACATCCTGGGAGCTTCCTGCAGAGCAACTTTCCAAATAGTTCTGGCAAAGAAACACTGGCTGACTCTGAGGAGGAAAGAAAAGGGACATTATGAAGATGATCTCCTCTAGAAGCAAGATCCAAGGGACACAGTTTGCCAAAGAACTCATATTTTAAGGCTACAGAAGCGGCATTTGGTCATACCTTTGAACAACTGAGAACACAGGATGATCTCATGCCCAACACAAGAAGTGTTATCTTTATTACAATAAAATAGCCTAAATTAGATTAATTTACCTTTATTTCAGACAAGCTCAGAATTTTTAATCAAACCATTCCAACAATTCTGGGCAACATATGTATTTGGAAAGAGTTCTGCAGAAATCCTGGACTCACCTCTCACTATCAACTAATAATAGAATTATTATGGTACTAAATAATATCAAGACCAGAATACATAGTGAACTAGCAAGGATAATGACTTTTTTCCAACACAAACAATATATCTCTCTCTTGATTTTTCACAGTGCTCTTCAACCTGACTCCAGTGGAAGAAGTACTTTCAAGAACAGGGACTCACAATTAATGGTACATGAACTTTACAGTACCTTCTTGAGTACAGTCCCTGAGTTGTACTTAGCCCAACACAGAGCTGAAGTGTTAGACTGTGGTTTCCATTGCCAGTGGTCTACTTAACATCAAAAACCCCCAGCCAACACTACAACAAAACAGCTCAAGAAACTGTATCTTAAATGGTAGATACTGAACACTCACACAAAAAGATCACGTTCACTTACCTTAATTAGTTCACTATAGACAGATGCACCAATAAAGGTTCACGTTTATTTTTTCTTCTTCCATGTAGAGCATATAATATAGCTAATTATAAAAGGCCATTTCACCCTTTCCTTGGGTGATGTTACCAAGATAAAAAATTATTACAAGCCAAGACTAACGAACTGAGTTGCAGTTACATAACCTTAAAAGCAAAGAAAGATTAGAATTTGTGAAGTAAACAAAACACTACCATTTTTAAGCCTTCCTGAAAATAGTAGACTTTAGAAAAGCAATATTTTTTTCCTCTGAAAGCTGTTCCCATCAGTAGAAGGCACCAGCATCAGTCACACCCCAGTTACTCTCTTCTGTTGCTGATACTCATGCTTATCTAAAATTTTTCTAATACACTAATATGTACCAGCATAACTTGGAGGGTAGGCTAATGGAGTGCTTCACAGCTTAGGTGCACATTCTGCTAACCAAATTTTAAGAAAGGGCACAGACATCAGACCTGTAGCCATAAATATGCACAGAATTCTTAGTGTGATTACTGTAATCATGCTAAGCAGACAGAGTAAAAGCAAGTAAAATAGTTACAGTGTATTTTTTTTAAAGCCAAGGAAATATACAAGGGTTTTGTTT
Organism: Oreocharis arfaki; assembly: GCA_013398015.1. NCBI lineage: Eukaryota > Metazoa > Chordata > Aves > Passeriformes > Paramythiidae > Oreocharis > Oreocharis arfaki. The sequence goes on along the minus strand of VZRR01003603.1, from coordinate 1,227,415 downwards.
TAAAAAAAAAAGTTTCAAATGTCACAGCTAAATTAGCAGATATAAACCAGCTTTTAAAATTGCTACTTTGAAGAAAAATCAACAGAAATAATAAGTTTGCCATAGAATATGCTACACAAATAATGAAAGAGAGAAGGCTGTATGTCTTTTTTTAAGTTATTATGTAATGCACTTACTCAATATTGCAATACAGTCCCTAAACTGGTTTAGGATGAGGTTATCAGCTCAATTCTATTAACATAATGTCAAGATGAAAATCAGGAAAGAAAAATCTATAACGTACATCTTTTTAAGACCCACTGTACGAAACAAGATACATTTACCATGTCACCTAAAAATATGAACTATGCATTCCACAAAATAAATGCTGAAGTTTGCTTTTGGCACCTTTATAGATGATTAAATACTTTTTTCTCCCTGGTCTCCTTTTTAGCAAAGGAGAGCTGAAAACTTCAGATAGCCAAAACAGGTATTATTTAAATACAAAGAAAATTTATATGATGTGATATCCCAACTATCATATTAAAATAAAATCTCATGCTCTATTACAATGTCTGAAAAGAAGCCTCTCAACTAGAAATAAGAGCTCACAGATTCCCATCCTGTGGAAATCCCAATCCTACAAAGTCATCTAAAAAAGAATGCTTTTGTAGCTCTACTCTGTCAAAATAATTCACAGTAATGAGACCAAGAGTCAAATGGATGTATACATATCAAAGACAGAAGAAATTTTTTAAAATAATCAATCCTGAAGTTAATAGTCTATGTTTTGTACATAAAAGACATTAATGACAATGGGTTTTGGTTTGGCATTAAAAAAACAGGGGTGGGAAGATTGTATTCAGGGGCCCTGAGTTCCTAGGTAGCACTAGTTCTCACTCTAATTTTTACCTTCTATATGACTAGCCTGCAATTTTGCTGTATTTTATCACAATTATCACAAGCCTCTATAGTTAGGTCCATTGGGGGTTGTTTTTGTTTCGTTTCATGCACTTTGGGGGAAAGGGGGGAGGGGAGCAGAGGTTTTTTGGTGGTTTGGTTTTGTTGGTTATTTGGGTTATTTTGTCTATTTAGTTTTGTTTGTCTGTTGTTTGGGACTTTTTTCCCCTCCAAAAAAAGCTTTTTAACATCACTATTTGTTGTGTAGAGTCCTTCTTTCCATTATTTTAAGGTCTTTTGCAGAAAAAGTCACATGCTCCCAAAATACTGAGCTCAGGATCCTTTTTTTTCCCCCACTAAAATACTGCATGGTGGGGTGAGAGGGTTGGGAAGGTGCTGAAGGACCATCCCTACTTTATACCTCAGTGAGTCTGTACATTTCAGTACATAACACATAATTTTATTAAAGCCCTAGAAGCAAGATCAAACAAAACCATGCTGTCATTTTCACGAGTGGTCCCAGCCACATCATGGGTATTTCTTACAGGGAACAATGCCATCTTCTTCCTATTATGTATAGCTCTCAGCTGCTCATCTCTCCTTCTTTTTCCAGTCTTTGAGCACAGTAAATTGAAAATCAGAACTGAAAGAAAAGCCAAACCAACCCACAAATAAAACACCTCTGTACAGAAAGACAAAACCCATGTATTTCAAATCATTATGCTTCTCTAAGGTTTTTCAATCAAGTAAAAACCCAGCCATTCATCTAGAATTAAATACCTCATTCAGGCTGAACAGTATGGGTTTTAATTCTACTATTCTGAGTATGAAAATCAGAAACACAACTATTGCCTTTGGACTACGCAGGAGTTCAGCTTTTTTACAGTAGATTACCTCTCCTTACAAACATAAAATGTTGTCAGTACAGGGGTACTATAAAAATTCTTAGTGTCTATATTTGTGTCTGTTTAGAAAAACTGATAAACCCCTCAGATTTGCAGGTAAATTATGTATAATTATTCACATTTTATGTGCTGAAGTATGTACATCCTACTGTTCCTCTGCCTTCCAATTCTACCATCGCGTATAAATGCAACTGAAGTGCTTTGTGCAACACGAAACAATAGTTTCCTAGTGCATGCAATTTTGCCCACTTCAGGTCTTCAACTAACTTGCTGATTTTCAAAATAACTCAAAAAACACTGATTTAAAAAATAATGTAGTTTTTTGGCTCCTCCTTTATTATATTTAATGAAGATGAAAGTGAAATCACCTTTACTAGAACATAAACTGTGTTTTCAAGCAGCTGGTAAGTTTTGCTTCTTTACGGCCCCAGACGATGCCAAACCAGTATCTAAGAATTTTACTTGACATTATCAAAAGGGAGAGAATGTATTTACACTCTGTTTAAACAACAGTTTCGGATGATGGTTTTTCATTTTCCTTTTTTAATTTTTTAGAGTTATGTAGCCCATGATCAGAATGAGAAGTTTCAGACACACCTTTGGTGGGGACAGAAAATGAGAAGGAAAGAAGGGTATTATTTGTTGGGGGTGTTTTTCATTGGTTTGTTTTGGGGGGTCTTTACCTTCTTTTTTATTCCAACAGCTTCTGTTCATCTGTCTTGAGAACACTAAATGTGATATAAGATAAATTTTTTTAATTTCCCTTTGTCCATATCCTTATAAACCATTGTTTCGGGTTTGATAGTAATAAATTCAATTAATATCTCTAACTCTAGCTTGTTTTGCCCAAGACAATATGTGGTGAGTGATCTCTTCCAGTTCTTAAGTCATGAATCTTTTGTTTTATTTTCTCTCCCCTGTCCAGCTGCAGAGGGGAGTGAGAGAGAGGCTTTGGTGGGTGCCTGGCACCCAGCCAGGGTCAACGCACTACATCCATATTTCCCTCTTCATCTTATTTCCTCATGTATTCTCTCATTTGGTTTTGTTTCTTCTTATTATTTTTTTTTTTGGTTGAGTAACTGTTTCTTCTCTGCATCTCAATTATGTTTTGGAGATTGGATCTCTGACTCTTCCTTCTTCCAGTCACCAAAAAGCTATGTGTTGCTGGGTGAAGAGAATGCATTACTTCACCCAGAGTGCCAGAAGCACAGAAAAGAGGGATAGGTCTGTGATCTGTCCTAAGAGCTCCTGCAGCAAACATTAGAACTAAGACAAAAAGTGGAGAGGAAAATGGTAAAATTTTTTTCAAGACACTTATTCTTTTCCTACTGGCAACATTTTCTGTGTATATATATGTAGATCTTAACTTTCTAAACCACTACATTTTTTCCCATGTTCTCTATCTGTTTAAACTAGGCTCAAAACCTTAAGATTAACAAATATTGGGCACAATGTAAATTGTCTAAAGTTCCATTTACCAAAGTTATTTATATATTCATTTTTATTGTACTGTATGATACTTTATGATACCTCCTTTGTTTATTGAGATAAAAAGATGAGTAATTCCTAAATACTTTTAATTACTGGGATGGGGAGAGTAAGTCTTGAATTTCCATAACCTGACAGAATTCTACATAACTTATGACATTTCAAATGTATTTCAGCAACTCTTACTGCTATTACATAGCATACAGAAAACAGAACTGTATGCTATACATAGAGGAACATGTGCCAAGATATACAAATCGTGCTTTTCAAGACTTCAATCAAGCCACTGACAATAACTGTTTGAAACTAAAGTAGGCATATCTATAATTAGTTGTAAACGTGAAAAACATTTTTAAAGTCATTCACTTCGAAACTACATATACCAATATGATACATTATTTACAGAAAAACAAGTAAATTTAGACCTATGTGCAAGTGTGTGCGTAACTACACACTGGGTCACTCAGTGAAGTAATTATAATTTAATCAGCTACAGGGTTTTATGTCAGCTTCTGAAAACATAGAATCCTAAAATGGACACAACCTGAAGCCACCCACCATTCCAGAAGATGATGTGTTGCAATATTATTTTCAGTGTTACCTCATTCTTCCTCCTTCCCCCACCTTCTGCCCATTTTCAAAGGGGGGAAAAAATACAGAACAGAGGAGCGAGCACAATCTTCCATGACAATCAGCATTAAAAACAAGCAAAAGAAGCCCACATGCTATAACTTTTCAGAGATATGAAAAGCCATGAAAATGTATCATTATCTCATGGTATAGTCAATGTGACACTAGCTACAGCAAAACCAAGTTAGCAGCTAACATGAAGGGATTTGATTACTCATTACAGCTCATTCACTTCACAGAATCATGAAAATGGATCAGCACAGTAATGATCCTTACCCCAATGACAACCTCTCCACGTTATTGCTGAGGAAAACGGAGAGCAGTGGAACTTAGGTACTTTTGCTGCATAAACTTCCATCTGTTTTATAAACAGAAAACAGCTACTAATCTAGAAGTTATTTCATGTGTGTTGACCAGAGACTTTTCACTGTTGGTCACCCAGTGACCAACAGATACCCAGTATCCAGGTAAACTCAAGCTTCTTTTTAACCAGAAACATCTTCTTTTGCTGCACTGTCTCCATATTATGATACCTGCAGATACAACAAAGTTGTTCTTTGTACATGTACAGTGGCAGGAATCCTCAGCTGCCTGAGATTCCTCTGACCTACCTTCTATCCCTCAGCAGGGATAGACGGTAGGTCACCACATGCATTATGACAGCCCTTCAAAGTACTGCAGCTACAGGAGGTTAAGGATCACTTTATCATTCTGAACTCATTCACAGTAATTAGCAAGAATCCTTACTCATTTTATCCTTCAACTCATGTTTGATGAACACGTGGATCTAAAATTCACAGGGAGACACATAATCACAGAGACATTTCTTTGGAGGAACCACCAGAGATCATCTAGGCCAAGCTCCCATTCAAGTGGAGATTATTACCAGCATTAGAGCAGGACAGCCTTGGTTTTGATTCATCATGGTCTAGAAACCTGTAAGTACAAAGACTACAATCTCTCTGAGCAAACTGTACCAGTGCTGCTCCATTCCTGCTAGAATGTTTCTAGAAGGTCCAAGAAAGACCATGTTTGAAGATTTAAAAGCTCTGTTCTGTAGAAAAGCAAATCAGAACAATTTTGGCCAATAAATCATAGAACCAATGCAGGTCAAAAAGATCTGAAGATCATCTAGAAGATCATCTAGACCAAGTTATGTTGCTCCAGGCCCTTCCAGTCATGTTTTGAGTATCACACAAATAGAAAGTCCACAGTGTCTTGACAACCTGCTCCAGTGTTTAGCCAGACCCACAGAAAGTTTTTTCTTATGTTTAAATGGAATTTCCTGTGTTTCAGTTTGTGCCCATTGCCTCTCGTCATGTCACTGGGCACCACTGAGTAGAACACGGCTCCATCTTCTTTACTGTCTTCTGACAGGTATTTATACACATCGATGACATTCCTCTGAGCCTTCTCTCCTTTAGGCTAAACAACCTCAGCTCCTCAAGACAATCCCCATGTTACAGATGCTCCAATCCCTTAAACCCTTTTGTGGCCTTTCACTCCAGTGTGTCTCTGTCTCTTCCAAACACCTGAATGTGACTAGTACACTCTTTTCTATACCCATATGTTAAAATTAATAATCCCATTAAAAAAGGCATCCAGACGATCACAGAAGGAAAAAATCCACCAAAATTTGTCACCCTCACAGAGTCCAAATTTCCAAAAACTTCTATTGACATAAGAATTAAATGAACATCTTCATTTAATACAGCATTCTGAGACTTTCAATGGTATCACAGCGCTAACCTAGTGCTCATTGGGCAATGACTGTTAACATTGCATGCACCAAGCAAGCATAGTGCATGCTTTATAATTCCACAGAAAGCCTTCAGTAATTTTTTTACATTCCTGAAAAGCAGTTAGAAATAATTTCCCCAGAGAAACTAGGAAAGAAATGTACCTTTAGTAATTTCAAGTAAACTTCAACTATGCATTAGAGGAAAAATATTACCTGAGATCACAAAACACACAAAATGTTTGCACTTCTCTGTTCTGTAAGCACAACATCTCTCTGTACAAACTACACAATTTCACATATTTGCTACAATAACAGCTTTGCAGCTCTGAATAACATCAACCATTGTGGTATCTTCTGCTGGCTTAGAATTTATTATTCTAAGAATATAAATGCAAGCAGGCACACAAATTCACTGTGTTTGCTTCAGGGATATAGATGCTATTCAAGCTCATAAATGAAGAAACTTAGCAATAAAGATTAATGATCCAATCCTGCAAGATTATGTAATCTCCAAATGCATTTCAATGCAAATCAAGATAAAACAATTCCTCACAAGTTTATTTTCTAAATATCATCTCATGGACAAAACCCTCAAAAATCCTAATTCTCTGCCCTGCCTGCAAGATTGCAGGCTAGGAAACAAGATTCAACATTATTCTGGCCAATAATTTTCAACTCTTCACAGTATGTGGTTGGTTAGATCCAAACACTGAGAGAAAAGCAGGATCACCAGAATGCTTTCAGCCTCCCTGGAGCACCACCACTTCCTGAATGAGGTAATTCAAGATACATATGCAAACTACTATCCCAATTCACTTGACATGTAGCCTACACTCTGTTTAGGACTTTCAAACATGGCAGGGGAAAAGGGGCTGCAGATAACCAAGGTGCTCTGCAGCTGAAGTCTGCTCCTTACTGACACCTGTCTCTCCCTCCCTCCATGTAAGAGATGCTCATCCAGTCAGTCCTGTAACACTCCAGAGACGGAAACAGATTGGCTGCCTAACATCAGCGTAGCGTTGATGGTTCTGAGGAATGATTACAATTGGGAGCATACTGCAAAAATTGCTTTGGGACCATTTCCAGTTGCTGCCTTTCTGACAGGCACAAGGAATCTCTGTTGGTGCTTTTGCTGTACCACACATGTACAATTAGCAACAGTTCTGTTAGAAACATACAGATCTCATGTTCTAAGAGTGAGCATATGACAAGAAGGGGCCTGTGAGAAACATCCCTTAGAGTTGAAGCTATATGGCTCATATGGAAAACATGGAGAAAAGCTTGTCCATGATAAGTTTTGGGAAAAGCAGAAGTCCTGTACAGCTAAAGAAATTTGTCTTACAATTCAAACTAAAAGCTGTATCTTACAGAACGAGATCGCTTCTGGTGATTTAATTTCTAATTTGTAGCCTACCTCCCCTAAGGCTTTTGTCAGTAAGCAAACTGTCCATTAGATGCCCACTGTTGACTGGTAACATCATCTTTGACTTTCATTAGCGAAACACCAAAACGATGCTCCCTGCATGCTTTTCAGTTTCTTTTTTTTTTTTCCATTGAAACTGTAGACTATAATAACAGTATCTGTTTCTGTCAGGAAGAAAGAACCAACCAAACCACACCACAAACACAACACAGTAAGAGCCCCTTCCCTCAACTACAACTAAACTAGGTTGTAAAATTTCAGGTTTAGTATCCAAGAATCTTTTGAGATACATGACGTTTATGTCAGCACTGTTCTGTAAACTACAGTTTTGCAACTGTCTAAAATTAAATTTTGAAATTAAATTCTGAATGCCAAAAAATGAAAAACAAGAATTTTGAGATTAGGGCATAAGGACTCTGCAGAGTTGGCTCTAATTCCAAGCTTCTCACATTGTGTTAATTTTAAGCAGTCCACAAAAATTCTCCATTCCTTTAGCTTCTGCTTATGAAAGAAAACATATACTTCCTATGTTTCTCACATGTTTTACTAAATCAAATTAAGCCTTGAAGTACATAAATAACTTTAAACAAAAGATGCTGCATAAACAGAATTTTTAGAAGACCAAACTGCAATACAAACTGCAGAAATATTTCACAGCAAAGAACAAAGTAAACATCCAGGTTGTACTGTGTTTGAGTTTTTCTTTATAAAATATTTGTGATATATTTTCTATATCTTATTTTGAAAAGTATACATTTCTTTCTCCATGTTAGGATAAAAAAAACTCTGCTCCTTTATATACACAAAAAACCCCAAACCCTGGAACCCAACTTCCATAAATAACCAGTATCTCTCTGCAGCAGCTGCTTATGCATCAAAAGCTACCCTCAAAATGATGCTGCCCACACATAATGATTACTCATTTTAAACCAGAAAGAGAAACTTTAAAATAAGGGTAAGCATTATCTTTATACCAAAAAGAAATCGAAATTAAAAAAACCCAAAGAGTTAGAGATTCAAGTTAAAAATCACACTTGTGGTCATAGCCAGGGAATTTCAGTTTCTATTTCCTAACTGACCATCAAAGAAAATGGACTGTGGCCTGTGTGCTGGGTACCAAAGATATTAGTGTACATCAGGTTTCCCACCAAAAGGATTTTTCTGTTTCAAAAGGTTTTGAGTTTCTCTGAAGAATAATTCATGACAGCAACAGATTTGCAATCACAAAACATTTGACTCAAAATTAGTTCATTTTCATGCTTTAAGCTTAAAAATTTCAATTCATACATGCATGCACATCTCCCATTACAGTGCGCAGCTGTCGCGCACTGCAGCAGTTGCTTCTTTCATGCTCAAAAAAAAAAAAAAAGAAAAAAAATAATTTCCCAATCTATACCCTTCTCCACTGCAGGAGCTTTGGCAGGTTTTTTATAGAGCTATACCAGTCCCTTAGATGATCTCTCACTTCTCATATATGAACATCCCCTCAGTCTGCTCCTCAGTCAGCTGAAAGCACTTTGGTTCTATTTGCACACACCTTAATGTTTACCTATACATTTGAAGTATCTCTCTCTTTTTTCCTATTTTCTGTGCATTTATATACATATCTTACTTTTGAATATATCTGAAAGTACTTTTATCTTTAAATAGATTTTATGTTCCACATTCCCAACCCCCAAATATCAATTCACAGTAATTCCTTCTTGTGCTAAATATTGGAGAAATAACAATATAGAAAGAATTGTATTGCGCTCAAAGCTTTTGTTTGCTTTTGCTGTGGTAATTACTACATTTCATATCCAACTACAGACAGTAACACTAAATTAATACCAAACAACTGAGATTTCACATATAATATAGCTTCCCCTATGCACAATGTGAATCACCTTCGCAATATGAATGTAACTTCACAATAGCACTGACTAGGTTAGTGTATTTTCCACATAACTTACAATTACAAATTTCAAATTTCCACTGGAACTCACATAGTGAAAAAAACTTGCAAATTAACTTGGCACCCAGGGAATTCCCTCAACATCCAAACTAGAGATATGTCACATTTTCTCATCTATGTATCTAACTGAAGGGCTCATCTGGTGACATATCAAAAAGCAGAACTGTTTTTATTTTTGCTTCTACTCTTACCCCCACTATGTTGGTTGTTTTTTTTATAATGGTCACTTTTGCTCTTCTCCTGATGCCATTTCAGGTTTCATCAAAATGAGAACATTGGTAACTAGAAAGAGAGACGTCTCCACCCCAAACTCCAAACTTTAATGGAATATTAAATAACAACAAAAAAATGGGCAAGATGATCTGAAATCCCTATTCTACAACAATCTTTGATCTGTCTCAGAGATTTCCATAATTTGCTTTGGCTGCTAAGCAACAAATTAAATATGATTTGGTATATTTAAATGCATTATTCCTCCTACTGCTCTTCTGACTGAAAAAATACAGTTATAATAATGCTGTTGGCACAGAGCAATAGTCTTGAGCAAAGGTCCTGTATTTCAGGAGGTGTACTCTTTGTGAGTCAAAGAATATATATTTGTTTGTCTTGCAATAAAAATGAAGAAATACAGAGAACGTAATGTCCTACAATCTATTTCCAGAGTCACTATTGTTTGAATTGTCATCATACCTACAGGGATCACAATTTTGCCTAAATTAGCCAGCTCATGGCAAAATAAGAGGTAAGACAAACATAATATGGATAAGTAACTCCACCTGGAGGTCTCTGTTTGAGATCAACTAGTTCACTGGAAATTTAGCACTCCATTCTGAGATTTTACACATGTGGATGCCACATTTCCAGCTGAGAAAGTCAACTGAACAAAACCAAGTCTAGTATCCATCAAAAATATCCGCTGCTCAGAAACCAGAAGCGCAACACTAGTCTTCTGATTCTAATATGCTACTACTGTAATAAAGCACACAGAGAAAAGAATTTGATGTGGAGTTCCAGTAAAAGTGCACTGAAATCACAACAGACCTTTGTTTTCCCATTTATATGCACCATAAATTCATAGAATCACAGAATGGTTTGGGTTGGAAGAAACTCCTAAAGATCACCTTGTCCAACTCCCCTGCCTTTTTAGGGAAAGGGACACTTCCCACCAGACCAGGCTGCTCAAAGCCCCATCCAACCTGGCCTTGGAAACACCCAAGGATGCAGCATACACACCTTCTTCAGAAAACCTGTACCAGGTGCCTCATCACCTTCACAGTGAAGAATTTCTTCCTAATAAGTGATCTAAACCCACCTTCCTTCAGTTTGAAACCACTCCCCCTTTTCTGTCACCATATGCCCCCCTTTTCTGTCACCATATGCCCTTGTAAAATAGTCCCTCTCCACCTCTCTTGCAGCCCCTTTTAGGTACTGGAAGGTGCTGTAAGGTCTCTCTGGCACTTTCTCTTCTCCAGGCTGAACAACCCCAGCTCTCTCAGCCTCTCCATAGGAAAGGTGCTCCAGTCTCCTCTGATCATCTTTGTGGCTTCCTCTGGACTTGCTCTAATAGGTCCACATCCTTGGGGGCCTTAGAGTTGGATGCAGCACTCCAGGTGGGGTCTCACAAGAGCAGAGGAAAGGGGCAGAATCACCTCCCTGGCCCCGCTGCTTTGGATGAGGCCAGGACAGAGTTGGCTTTCTGGGCTTTGACTGCACAAGGCCAGGTCGTGTTGGGCTTCTCATCCACCAACACCCCCAAGTCCTTCTCCTTAGGGCTGCTCTTGATCCAATCTCTGTTCAGCCTGCGTGGATTGGGACTGCCCCAACCCAGGTGCAAGACCTTGGACTTGGCCTTGTCAAACTTTATGAGGATCAGAAAATTTCTCAGAAGGCAAGAGACCATTCACATCTATGCACCTTCAATTTAAAACACAAAATGAAGTGCTGTTAAAGATGGAAAATAACCTTTGAGTTTGTAGAAGGAAAGGAAAGGAACACCCAGCTTCCTTTCCCATCCTTAAAGTGACTATGTTAAACGTGAATTGAAAGCAAGTAACAGCATTTGGCGTGTGGGCAGGAGGCTTACTTTGTGCCTACCAGTGTTTGTCATGTCATGTCTACCAAATATAAGCACTTTTGGTCCTAATCTTGCAGTATTAATTGGTAAAACAGTAACAAAACCATCAGAACCAGAGGAAAGTTTTATTTGTATACATCTTAGTGTCTGTTTTTGAGACCAAAATAGTCTTGCATTTTTTATCTCAGTCACAGTAACTTTCTGTGCACACATTACTCAAATTATTCTTTATTATCTATGTCATTACTTGATGAACATTAGCCTGTAGTAACAATTTTGTGAGGAATATTTTCTTTATTTATCCACATCATTATGATGGATGCCTTTAATTTCAGCTGCAATATTAAAGAAAAATAAACTACTGGATTAGGTTGTCAGAAAACGTCTTTTAAAATTTTCATGAACAAAAGATTAACAAAAATTAATTTCTTCACACACAAATCTATCAGACCTCATTCCTCCACTCTGTTCAAATTGTATCTTCAAAAGAAATACTTAAGAGGTTTAGTTTGATCTCATTATTTATGTAAAATAATCCCTATATTAACTATATTAACCAAAACAAATTATGATGACAAATTTATTTGAAATACATGGGTATAAAGCAGGTTTTATTGCAAATATTCACAATGTGACTGTAATGTTGTTTTTGACATATCTGCTCATTTTTTCTCATCTGAAAGCTGCTGGTATTCACATCCCCAAAAAGGAAGTATTTATTCATCCATAAAAAAGATTGAGCGCGTAGTATATGGATGGACAGTCTCTACTGGGATGACATCCTCAAAGGCCAACAGAGAATTACACCGAGTTAAAGTGATTATATAACCACTGCTAGGACTACTACTAAGAAATTCCAGAATTTTCAACACTATACAACTGTTCAGTAGAAATAACTTTTCATCACTGGAAAGATGAAAATTAAAAGAGACATATTCCTCTTCTTGTTTATTTACAAGTTTTGAAATTTAGCCTTCTTCTCTAAGATATAAATCTAAGGAAGCTCTTGGGGGACCAGGCGTTCAAGATGTTCAGGACCATTTTTCTTTCACTTTGCCAAGTCCTTGATTCCTGAGTCATCCTTAAATTATCACAGATGGTAAGAAGAGTTGTACAGAACATCTAGTTCTGATCCTCTTTTGACATGGAAAAAAAGCCCCACAAAATCCTAGACAAAGAAAACCCAAACAAAATCCCACACCCAAATTCATTGTATGGTAGAGGAAGGAATGACATGGAGAAACTTGAGGAATGAGTCATCTTAAACTGCATAACTACAAGGAGATAAGGCTGATAGCTGGCAGCTGACTGGGCAAATGGCAGCCCTGCTGAGAAGGACCTGAGGATTGCAACAGACCCCAAGCCAAAGACAAGCCAACAATGCCTTTTCATCATGAGTAAGGCAAATGGCACACTGGGCTGTATCAGGAAGAAAAATAACAAGCCAGAAACAAGAACAAACATAAGAAAAGTTACCATTCTGCCTCTAACTCAATACTAGTAAGGGAAAACCTAGAATACTGGTTTTGGGGCTCCAGCTTCAAAAAGACTACTAGGAAATTGGACAGTGCCCTCCTGGGTGGTAAAGGGCTGAGAACTCAACCTCCAAGAAGACTAGGCAAGCTGGATCATTTCAGCCAAAAGGACTCAGAAGCAATTTAAGAGTTCTCAGTTCAGCAGGGGTCTGGACTACATAGAGCAAAGCTCTCTACTCATCACAACTGTGGTCTTGTCTTATGAAAAGACTTTAAAACTGCTAAGGGATTAAAAGAACAGGTATAGGCATACATGGAAAAACTAACAAAATTTTCCTAACATTATGGTAATTATCTAAGAATTGTAGGACTATCTTCCCTTACAGAAGTTGTTTCAATACAAAATGAAACAGGAAGGAAGATTGGAATTACTACTAAATAAAAAGTATCCCATCAGCTGAGGCATATAACATACAAAGAAATGATCTAAATTAAATGAGTACTGAATATGTACTAAAGGATTACTTTCTGAGAAGAATGTAATGCAAAACAAACTCCCTGCCCTCCCTCCTCCCCCTAGCACAACTTTAACGTTTTATTTTAAACTATGCATTTAATTCTTCTGGAAAAATAAACAATTACAGATGTCTGTCTGACATGGCATCAGATTACTGATAACTAACTTATGCATGCAAATTGCTTATTGGATTTTAGAATAATCTCTTTCTACCATCTTAGAGAGCTGACAGCATAAAATCTTATTTCATTTTAACTGTCACTGTTATTGCCTACTTTATTTCAAACTCTCATCTTCAAGTTCATTAATAAAGTTTCCCCATCAACAATGCCACACTTACAATTAAGAAGTTAATTGAAAGTATTTACAGAATAGGGTGTCTCCAGTTTAAAATAACATATCTACAAGAATTATTTTCCTCTAAAAAACAGTCAAAGTTTAAGAAGAATAAGGACCAGTAACAGCTGAGATTTTAGAAAGAATGCTCTGTGTAGAATACGAATCGCAATTATTTCTGACAAAAGCTCAACTGTAAAGTCCAGTTCCAAATCTACAGATGCCTTATTTTCTTACTCTGCTAGTTTAAAATAAAGCATACTGTGATGAGAATGACACACAGCTTCTGTCTTGAAAGAGAAACTTCAGGAATTCCCAGCAGCCACTCAGCTTTCCCAGTCTACTTCTTTTTATAAGGAGTCTGATTCTATTGAAATCAATTGCAAAGCCTCCTTGATTTCACATGCGCAGAAACAGATTTGACATTCCTGGAAATTTTTTTTCCAAGAATTCCTGGAAAAGTTTTGCATAAATCCGCAATGAATACTTTGGTAATAATTTAATAACCACTTTTGAAGCAGTACAGATAGAAATTCTGCAGATTCTACCCCTGTGTTTCTACTTCAAGCATGCAGGTAACATTTTCTGAAAAGAACAGAGTATTATTCCAAGCAAATTATAATCTAGAAAAAAAGAAAAAACCAAACCAGAAAGACCTTGGATGAGTACCCAATCCTGCCTACTGTAAACCCACACAACTGCAGGGTGCCTTGAATGCAAAAACCATCAGCAGAGACTGCTTAATGAAATTGGTACCTCAAGAATTTCTTGACAACCTACATTCTAACAAGCACATTTCTGAAACTCAAAGAGCCTTACAGATATTTAAATAAAAATATCATATATAAATTATACATTACAAATAAAATATTATGTCAATATAAAATCCATATTTTTTTCAAAATACAGATATAGAAGAGAAACAGAGACAGGTTTTCTGCCTCAAATTCAGTGTCCACAGTGCAAGAATTTTATACAACATATTAGCCTAAGTTAGTCATAAAGTTTCAGATTGCATAATGCTCTTAAAACCAGGCACTGCTGAGGCTTTGTGTAGATTGCTAGCATAAGGCACTGAAGCCTCATACCCACACTTAAATAACTGGCTGTGCAAAACCTTGTGTTGCTATCTTTAAGGAAAAAAGCATCGGTCAGGAGGTAAGATGAAAACCTAACTGAAATTCTAAGATTGTTGGATGCATGACAATGGCTAACAAGATATTAGACTGACTGTCTAGAAGTTCTTCAAATAGAACAAATATTGCCCATAAATAAGCTCTAGTAATACCTACAGGCCTTTCAGTTCTGCATAGGGTTTCAAGCCTCAAGTTGCAGTTTAATCTAGTTTTGTATCCCATAACCCTCCTCCGTCCCTCACATTTTTGTAAGATTGTAAATTCAGGTGGTTTTATTTTCTTAAATAAGACCTTGATTTAAGAAGGATCTGCATTTTGATCCTCTGCATCCTAAGTACTTTTGTTACCTTTCTCAGCTTGCTTTTCTCCTTCCACTTCGTTTTCAATCATATTTTCCACTGATTATAGTTGTATATAGGGTTTTGTTTCCCAGAAGGAAGGCTATTTTCCTTTCCCTAACTGCTATTTTCTATTTCTTCTCAAATGTACATATCTGCATGCTTGAGCTTTCTTCCAAACCTCCTTCACCTCTCCTTTTTTCTTAAATTGTTTATCTACACACCAGATTTATCTTCCTTTCTCCCTTTTCCAGCTCCCAGATTCATTTCCTCCTTATAGCATATCTTCTATCCTTCAACCCCCTCTCCACTCTTTCAACTTCCTTCACAGTGTATACAATATATGTACATATATAAAGCTATCAACATCCAAATACATCATTAAAGAAAACCCTGAGAATTTTACTACCAATTTCAAAAGGGTGGGGGCTTTAAATAATTTAAGAGAAAAATTGGCAGTTTTAAAAGTTAATTTTCCTAGGGGAGAAATCACACAGAAGCCTCCAATGCCCTTCAAATTCAGTAGGCATTTGGAAAAAAACACTAATGCTGTTTTTTTTAATTCCATCTGACTCCTCCCTACAGTTTCTGGCTACACTGCTTCCCCCATCTTAACTTGGTGATTAAACTTCAGTGCCTTCACAGATAATGCCATATATTGATCCCACTCATCCATATGTCTTGCAAGTTCATCACACCAGGATGTGATCACAGATAACCATGGACATCATCGTTCTCATTCCATGCTGAAAGGAACCAAAAAATCTGTCTCTTTTTCACACATGGCAGACTGACCACAACATGGGTTTCCTCATGCTTGCAAAACTGTTGTCATCCCCTTCTCGTCATTTGTCAGGTTTAGCTTTTTTCCAAGGATGGACAGAAATTAAGTAGATAGAACGTACTTTGAAAACAATACAAAATGCCAAATTAGCAGATTCAAATTATGACTGACTAGTCTGTGTTCCTGTTTCAGCCTTTTAGGTGAAAGAGAGGCGGCATTTTGTTGATGCCTTTTTAGCTACAAGTTTTCACTCACTTCTTACTTAGTGATTTTTTCTTTTTTCTTCATTGTACTCATCCGGTTTCTTCCCAAAGACCAGGCTTGAGAAAAGTACTTTGAAATCTCCCCCTTTCATCCCCACCCACAGCCCATCTAAGTAGTTGCATTAACACAAGAGGCCTTGAAATCAAACTTTTTCTTCTCGTGGCAAAACTGCTCTATCCATAGTCTGTAACTGGAAATAAAAGGAATATGACAAGGTTTAGATTCTGACTTTCCACTTTGACGTTTTCTAATAACTACCAATGGGAAAAAAACAAATTCATTGAGAAGCTGACAAATATTAAGCTTCCTTCTTCAGAAAAATAACGTATTCTATGTAAAATGCATAAATTTATCAAAAGACAGTAAGGATTTCACTTGAACATGGCATCTCACATACAAGAGAAGAATAAACCAAGTAAAGAGGTTATTTTGCACACCATCTTAGCAGATTTAAAGACTGTGTTTTGTTTTACTAAATCTGGCTCATTACAAAAAGCTGTAATACGTTAAAAAATGGTTTCCTGAGATGTCCACATAAATTGTGTTATAATGCTGATTTTGCAATATCCAGAAATGAGATGATTATTGCAGACAACAACACTTGAAGTTTCCTTTAATTTGGTGGCAGAATTTTTAAGACTCAGTTGGGAACCTGAGCAAATTTCTTTCAGAACATAACTTCAAATGTGATCCTGAGGCTGCTCACTGTTCTTGTTAGTAATTTCCTATACTTTTCCAAATTCTATTTTTCACCTGTTGAACCTCATTTGTATTTATTGGTTCCTTCCAGTCTTGAGTCAATAATAAGATGAAACCAAATAGGAAATCAAATATTCTTCCTTAATAACACTGCTGCCAACCTGTTAAAGAGAGCAGAGAAGCTCTGAAAGTTCAGTTTGGCTTTCATTATAACAACTATAAATGCTACGAGCTGTTAGACCACATTTATATTTATTATAGTTGTGAATGGTCACACAGCAATCCTTTAGGATTTCACACACAAATCACCTATCACTGAAGATGTCTTGTCTGACCTTGCGCATCTTTATTTTAATAAAACTGCTACAATAATAAAAAAAATCACTCAGGATTATGGTTTTATTTTGTTCTCTCTAAATACAGTTGTGCCTACAATGAAACCATAAACAAATCTTCTAAACAGTAACTGAAAAGTTTTGGTTAGAATGATTTTTTTCATGTCTTACGTACAAACAAATGAACTGAGTTAGCTAAAAATTTCTTTTGTGAGCAAGCTTTACACACCATGATGTAAAAACACTCCCCAAAAAAATCCCCATACATATCAGCACTGTTAATAATTTTAAAAAAAGAAAAACAACCCAAAAACATACGACATAAGATTTCAAAATTCCGACAGCAAATTTTACCTTCTTTTCATATCACCGAGTCATAGATAACAGAATGTTTAGAGTTGGGACCCACTAGGATCATCAAAGTCCAACTCCTAGCCATGCACAGGGCAGCCCCAAAAATCACAACATGTGCCTTATCAGTAGCTCTTTAAATTATACTAGTTATTACAAATAAACCAAAATATTTATAGTCTCTACATTCTAGAATTTACTGGTCAAACATCATTCCTTTGCAATCTTCTTTATCTTGATACAAATTTCTAGCTATCAGTTTAAAAATCAACTATTAAATGCATTTTTTTGCTTAGATACATAATGATGAACTTATGAAAATAAGCACGGTATAACACATCATTTTAGCAGTCCAGACTTCAAAATATTTGAAAGAGTGATAAGCCTCACAACTAGAATAACAACGGACAGAAATTCTTTATTACTATTTAGAGCAATTAGAAAAAAAATTTTGAGCAATAACTTTAATTTACAACTCATTATTTAGGCTGTTAAAATGATTAAGCCTTCCACATCCATTGAAATGACCTAGCAATTTAAGCAAGCATAGCTTGACAGCAGCTGCAGCAGTTTGTAATACATTTACTTGCCTAGCCTTGTGCATGATATCTACACATTAAAGCAAGTCCTGCATGTCATCATACCACTTTATCATGCCAACAAGACTTACCTCTACTACAAAAAGAGAAAAGAGCATTTTATTCACTGCCTCACTTAGCAAGGAACAAAAAGATAAGAACAGTGAACAGTAACTTACTCCACAACTGAGGCTGTTTTCTCTTGCTCAAACTAGAGCCTCAGCAAGCATCACCATTTTGTAGAAAACAGGAGAAGATAACGGTGAGATGAGGAAAAAAAAAATCAGAAGACTAATTAAATGCTTCTTTTTAGTGTTCACCTGACATAAAAACCAGACAAGAACAATGTAAAAAGTAACAACATCTACTGAGTTTATTATTATTATTTCAAAATTATTTTTTCCATTATTTTTTGCTTACATTTTTTATCTAAAAGCTCAAAAATTAGAAGCCAACATTTTGTCAACGTCTGCTAAAACATGCTGTCAACTTATGTCAATTTTCATTGTTTGGAGTACAGTTATTTTTAGAAGAATTATATTTAGGAGCAAGTTAAACTAGCCTGTTCACATTGCACACTACTGCTTAATACTTCTGACAGTAGCTGTTGTCTTTCTTTTATGGCCAACTTAAAAAAAAAAGCCATTAAGAGAACTACACTCTTGAGATCAGAGTACAGCCCCAGAAGTTGTTTAATGGCTGACTGAACGCGACAACGATTTCAAGCAGTAACGTGGATTGCAGAGGTCAGCAAGGGCTGAAGTGAAATGTTCACTTCAATTAGTTTCTAATACCTGAAGTTCAAAATGTTNTAACTTACTCCACAACTGAGGCTGTTTTCTCTTGCTCAAACTAGAGCCTCAGCAAGCATCACCATTTTGTAGAAAACAGGAGAAGATAACGGTGAGATGAGGAAAAAAAAAATCAGAAGACTAATTAAATGCTTCTTTTTAGTGTTCACCTGACATAAAAACCAGACAAGAACAATGTAAAAAGTAACAACATCTACTGAGTTTATTATTATTATTTCAAAATTATTTTTTCCATTATTTTTTGCTTACATTTTTTATCTAAAAGCTCAAAAATTAGAAGCCAACATTTTGTCAACGTCTGCTAAAACATGCTGTCAACTTATGTCAATTTTCATTGTTTGGAGTACAGTTATTTTTAGAAGAATTATATTTAGGAGCAAGTTAAACTAGCCTGTTCACATTGCACACTACTGCTTAATACTTCTGACAGTAGCTGTTGTCTTTCTTTTATGGCCAACTTAAAAAAAAAAGCCATTAAGAGAACTACACTCTTGAGATCAGAGTACAGCCCCAGAAGTTGTTTAATGGCTGACTGAACGCGACAACGATTTCAAGCAGTAACGTGGATTGCAGAGGTCAGCAAGGGCTGAAGTGAAATGTTCACTTCAATTAGTTTCTAATACCTGAAGTTCAAAATGTTCTGACAAAGAGTAACTTACGAATTCCATGAAATATCCATTATATATATATGTCACAACAGAATGTTAAAGTGACTCAAGGCTCTTCAGCTGCTAAAAAGCAGCAGTCACACAACATTCGCAGAGATCTCTTCCTCCATGAGAGCAGCTGTCAATCTGAGAGCCTTTAATGTTGCACTGAAGTGCAATGCCCCCTTACAGATGAGGCTCTCTCTGGGGCCATTTTGGGTAGGTGTGACAGACCACGGATGGCAAACACTGAGGTGAGAAGAAAGGCATTAGATGGCATTCTCTAAGGGAAGGTCATCACTGCCCTTTAGAAAACCAGCAGTTCTGAGTACCTTCCTTTCTCCACTTCCTTTCTCCAAAGGCAGTGAACCTATTACATCTCTGCATTCCTCACTCTCAGCTCTGTTTCGTGGGTATGCACAGAGGTACAACTGAGCAGGGATAGTCAAACCAAGGCAGTGTTTCTCAAACTGCAGCAAACAGATGCTCAGCAGCTTCAAGGAAAAAGGTTTGAAAACTACTTGTTTTAGAAAAAATTCTCTATACACTCTTACTAGCTGCACCACAGCAGTGCAGGTTTGCAGCACACCACCAGATTCAGGAAGAGATGCTTAGCATATCAGGCACTGAAAATGGGGGAACAACAGTGATAGGTGCTGAATATTTTGCTCAAAGTCTCTCTGCTGCCTGTAGGAATAGATCACCTTTTTAAATACATGCTCCATTGAAAACAAATGCTGACAGTAAATCAGCAGTTACGGAGGTGCCATATTTAGAAGAGTGAGAGGAAAATACTGTGGGCTTTAAGCTTAATACACACAGGAAAGAACGTGATCTTTCTGACACTGGAGTTTGGGTGAAGGAGAAAAGTTTGTAATCACAATGAAATATGGTTCCACAGTCTATCGATTCTCATTTCCCTACCAAGCCATGACATGACAGCTACTGGTCAGCTTAATTTTTGTCTGTCCCCAAATAGCATCCAAGCCTACTAATATGCTATAAAAAAATTTTTAATTACCCAAAATGCATCTAACCACTTCACTCCATACTGAAATAAAAGGAGGAGGGGAGGTATAAAAAAAACTGAAATCACCAGCAGTGTTTAGTTTGAGGCATACTTAATTTTTCTAATAAATACACTGAGACACTGACTTCATTTCCACAGACCCAAGTGCATCAGTTTTTATTTAAAACACACATTTTTTCAGTACCGCATAGAAAGCTTTATTTTTACAGAAGACCCTAACCACTAACAACAACAAAGCATGAAAACAAATGAAAAAACCTCACTCCAACTTGCTTTTATTTACATATTGTGTCAAGTAACTTTCATTACATTCAGTTTGGTCAAATCTGACCATACTGTTAAAGCCTAGATCTAATACAACATTTACAGTACACCTACTTGGACAGTTGAAGACAGCTATCTGTTCATGTCTGGAAAGGAGCCAGCACTGCTTCAGCCCCATCATATTGCCCACGACAGTATGGACTGCCTTTCAGAGAAGAAACCTCTTTTAACCTCTTCCAGACTACCAACATACAGTATGACATGAATCTGAAATCTATGAATGACAGTAAAGACAGGTAAACTTTATATTCCATCCCTTTTATAATTTTCATCTGTCACATTTAAACCTATAGGCAACCTTCTCTATCCACTGAAGATGAACACAGCTGCTTACATTCATTCCTTTAAAAAACGAAGCAGCTGTCCTGATTTTCTCTTAAAAAATGCGGCCAGGAGACAGGGTACCTATCTTTGATATTAGGACTGTCCCCTACAAAGCAGAAGCAGATTCACTGTCTTTCTGGGAGTTCAAAATCATTTCTGCTACTTCCTGGGGGGGAGAATACATATATTAAAAATACATCATAGACAAACACAAATTGGAATACTAGTCACCTTCCATTTGCCTTTGTTCCACTAAGCTCAAAACCATTCAAGATTCACAAGGGCAGAAAAAGATCAAGCATTAGTGTATGACTCAGTAGTTAGGACACCCAATACATCCTCCAGACCTTATATTTTTAAAATAGATCCACATGTCACTTATTAAATCTTATCTCCAAAGCCTGCATAATTCTAGCCAAAATTAATACACGTACTACAGTGAGACCACCATGGACTAGGTATAAATTTTCATTAAGAAAGTTAGGCAAAAAACTCCACACTAATCTAAATAACAATATGATTATTGTAATTATATCCAAGTGTTTCATTGTCTGTTTTAAGCATTTAAAAATGCCTCCACTTTTTGAAGAGCCGTAACTCTGTGCACTTAACACGCATTTTCTTTCTATAAGGCTCCAGATATTTCAACATTCCAACAGTCACATGCAATATATATTTTTCTGAAGTGTTTCTTTTGAATCAAAGTACTGTTCCCAAGTATAGGTGAATCAGGCTTCTCTACAATCCTTTCAACAACGATGTCCAAATGGTTGCTCTTGTTTCAACATGAAATCAAAACCATCTATCATTTTGTCTGCAACTCCAGCTAAGAGGTAGCTGAGCACTCTAAAAATAAAGCTAACAGATGTGTCTTGAGATCTAAATGTACATAATGTCTTGAAAATTAACCTAAACTGCTAACCTGCAAAAATGGCATGTATGCAAGCTGCAAGGAAAAAAAACCCCAAACATTAAAAGCTTCATGTTGGAAATCGGACTTTTGAGGACGGTGGGAAATCAAGGTTAAAAAGTCTTATAGTGCACGTCTGAAAGTGTTGCAACATGATCTCGTGAATTCCTGAAAAAATGTGACATAAAACAGGTAGGGAAGAATCTGCACTTAAAAGCCTCTCAGCTTTCTAGAAGGTTACCATCAAGCAGAGTCCTTAGCTCTCTAGCAAACATGTATCAAAACAAAAACTGACCAAAAAAACCAGTACCTCAACATCCAACATGATTTATGACAGCATTATACAGCTCTTAAGGCTTTTTTCCCAACTGTCTCTGTTTTAAAACCACATCCTTATCTCTCTGCTTAATAAAAGTTAATTTTTTTTCTAAAAAAGCCTCTTTCTGTAATGACACAGTTTCAAAGAAAAAAAAATCACTATTAGTAAAGAAGCTCATTATAATCAAGGATGGACTAGAATATCTATAATCAGCATATGGTTTAGGATTCCAAAAATCTGAAACACCTCTTACCACATCCAGGCTCAAAAATCAGCCTTGGTAGCCAGTGCTCCATATGCAAGCATTGAGCTACTGGAAAGCACTTATATTTCTGAAAATGCTCAGACACAGAAGATGACCCATTTAGATTGCTTCTAAATACAAATGGCTTTGCTTTTCACTGTATTCCCAGGAACAATGAAAGAAAGAATTAAGGGGCTGTTTTATGTGACAGGGCAAGAAACTGAAAAACATTAAAAGTAACAAGGATTTTTCTCTACCAGTAAGTTATTCTACACAAAACTTCTTACCAAGTATGGCTTCAGGACAACACTGATCATTAAGCAGCTACTTCCCATGCAAACTCTCTAATATCTAGGCAGAGAGTATGGTGTCAGAAGCTGTCAGAAGTTCAGAATTAAGAAAAGTCTCAGGTCACAAATTTACATGCATTTATTAAGATGTCCCATCACTGGGCCACAGCAATCCATCACAAGCAATCCATTTCAAGTATTTCACACTATGCTGTATTAAGCAAGTCACCAGACACTCATAGGAATGGTCCACAGGTTTTGAACTTTTTGCAACACTTTTTATAAACCAGATCTCTAATGAATAAACAGACAGTAAACTTGTGAGGAACCTATAGCTTACTAGAAGACTGCCTATAAATATGTTAGTGCATTAAGAATCTATCAAATATGATACATCTTAAGAATCAATCCCATCTACCTCAACTGGTTTCTTTTCCCCTTCGATGTAACATCACTACAATCAATTTTTTTATGAATACTGCCAGTACTTGTAAAGATTTGAGCCACAAAGCAGCACTCTGAACTCTCCCACAGATAGGACAGATGACCATATAGGAGGAATACAAATCAGTCCAGAGCTTAAAGATGCATGCTTAACTTGTCACTCTAGAACAAAATAATGTGTGGACCAGCTGAGTAGTGACAGGTATGGAAGAGAGGTCCAATTCTCCTCTCACAAAAACTGGACCTTTTTAGACCACTAGTATAAACAAAAATATTTCTCCTTGCTAATAAAACTTCTTCCATCTTCTAGAAAAAGAATTAAAATCTTTATAGTTAAGAGTGGAATGGATAGAAGTCTAGCTAAATTGGCTAGACACAGGTAACTCCTAATATCTGACTTCTGTAACTGGAAACATCACAGCTGGTAGATGATATATTCTTTTTGGACTGAATTGTACAGAACCTCTTATTGTAGCATGGAACTTGCTGAAGGCAGATTTGCTTGAAGTTCATTTCCGTGGGAAACAAAAACTGTTAACACCTTTTTAACTCAATGATTTTTTTTTTTTTTTTCAGTAGACCACTCATGCTGCCCAGAGCTACAGAATGCATTCCCTTGTCTTGCCTGGGGACGTAGACAGCATTGCTTCCAGTGGGTAGCCACACTGGAAACTTCCGTGGCACAAGAGTCTCGAATCTTCAAGACTGCAGAGTAACATCAGTTCACTGCATATGACTGATATGTGTATGTATTGTGCCCTATAATGCCATTTTTCACCTGCAGTGTAGGGCCCTGCAACACCAAATATGTGTTGTATAGGGTTTGATTCATTTTCACAAGAGCAAATTCAGATAAAACCACAACGCCAGAAACTTTCATTACCATCTCTACAGCAGTCTAAGCCACCTATCACTTCTCCTGACTTAACTGTAAGATAATTTTTCCTCCTGCTGTGAAGATCATCTAATCACAGAACATTTGAGTTTGCCCAAAACAGGATCAGCCAGAGCAGTTTCCTCAGAGTATTAAGATGTAACAAATACCACTGTCTTTGTTACCAGCAGAGACTAACATCTGCCATACTGAGCAGCTGGGTGGCATAGAAGTGAAATTTCCTTTCCCACAAATTAGACAATTTTTGTAAAGTCCTTGTTCTCGAAGACAAGCTTCCAAAGAGAAAGTACCTATGACAAACACAACTTGTATTTTTAGTTGAAACTTATCCTGCTAAGTTTCACAACTGCACATGGAAACGCAGTTGGGGAAGTTTGACAATCACAGCCTTCTCCTTTAATATCAACAAAAGGCAGAATCAGTAGAGAGTTGAAAGACCTCTCTAAGCATTTCTGCACACATTCAGTGGCTAGTGGCTGAACAAGATTTAACAAGTTAAGCATTTCCTTTTTTTACTGAAAAGCTGACTCTGCATGCCACTTTTACAAGAGCTGGTTGAACTACTTAAGTTCCTACATATTATCAAGTTATAAATGACTTGTGATTTTCCTAATTTTTTTTTAATTACTTGAAGGCCTGTTCCAAAATCATTATGGAGGGTGCTGTTTTGTTTTGTAATAATGAGAACCTTTTGTAGAAAACTATTTATCCGGTACAGCTGATCTGTCAGACAATCCATGTGAACCTGAACATGCCCAGAAGGCAAAAGATTCTCAAACTGTGAACAGCACCATGTTGGAGAAATATATCTAAAAACTCTGACTTTGGTGACTCCATAGCCATTACGTCAGAAGTGGCAACTGGGAGCTGCTGGACAAGCCACTTCAATATAGTATTTAGCATAAACACTACCAGTAAAGTATCTTCGTGTCAATCACTCTTTCAGTTTTCTACAACCTATGCATCTACTATGCATTGCAGACACCAGACAAAAGAGTTAGTCTGAAAGAAGATTCCACACCCAAAAAGGGTCCTCATAAGCTTGCTGGTCTGGTCTAAGACAGCTTCTCCTCACACACCAGTTTTCATTCATGATTTTTCAGACTTCCCATCCCCATGCTACAAGCCATTTCCACATTCAATCTATCAATGCAGGAGTTTTACTCACTATCCCTCTGTTTTGGACTGCTTCATTTTGTGTAAAATAGTTCATTACATCAAACAGCCAGAAAATTACTCCAAAACCCAGAAATTATAACACTTATTTCAGCTACAAAAAACTGAGAATACCTCACTGCAATGAATATTAACTTATTTGAGCAGTTATCTCTGATGAGAAAGAACAAAGTTCAAATTATTGGTTTGAAGCAAATAAAGCAAGGAGTTTAAGCTGGTTCTGTGTGTTCAAGAGAATTAGTCTAACAGTGAATGACAGATACACACATACATACATTTATCAAGAGAAATACAGGTACATTTAGTGGACACAGGGAAGTCTCAACTCCCTTCTCCTTGCAAAAAATGTATGGCTTCAATAAATTGCTGTTTACTGAAGTTTTTTTTTGCTTTTACATCTGCTATTGGAGAGCATAAATTCACATGTATTTTACAGCCCACTCCTCACTTTTTTGATCTGTCTCATTTCCTTGGGTAAATAATTCCAATCTTTTCATTCCCTTGAAAAACTCTGCCATATCCATCATATAAAAATCTTTACAATACTGTCATTTATCTCTTTTAAACTAATTGACAGTTAATAATGCACTTTGAATAGTAGATAAGAATTAATGAATTTGTATACAATGGCAGTTCCTTCTCTGTTTTTTTGCCCACTTCTGATTACAGCTATAATTTGGGTAACAATACCTTATCAAATCGTAGTAATGCTGAAATTTTTTGTTATATTAATACTGTTAATCTAAAAACTCTTCAGACATATAAATGGAATATTATTTTCTGCTTCCAAAACACACTGGTTTGCATACACCAGCAATCAGTTCTACATGCCATCCTGCCGTCCCTTCACAAATCTTGCTTAGACTTCTCAGGTGACCTTTACAGTATTTGTGAATTTGACTAAACAGTTTCAAATCCTCAGTAAATAATTCTACTTTATGAATCAAATTTTACAGATGACTAATAGAAGATATTGGACAGCTACTGTTCAATATTTAAGAGAAAAAAAATCAAGCCTCTTATAAGTTAATATTTCTGTTATTTCCTCTCAGAAATTTTTGTGATCCATGAAAATATTTTGCCTCTCATATAACGGCTTTTTCATGTAATAGCCTGGCATGAGGAACCTTCAGTTGCACCTTTAAAAAGTGTATGCAAATTAGAACTATATTAAAATTTAATCTGCTCTGCTACTATTGCAATCAAAACCCCTAGTAGATGAGTGAGGCACATTTGTCATTGCAGAAGCAGTACCAACTATATCAGTAATTCCAGTTAGTACTACTGAGTCTATCATCAGTCCTTGTTGTCATCACATCCTTCTATCTACAAGCAGCTGTGATTGTAAAGGACAAGAATTATGGGTGCATATTTTTACATTAAGAGCAGCCAATGATTTCCAGACCTGTTCCCAACGTAAACTTTATGTGATAACTTGCAGAGTATTTGTTGGGAAATCTGCTTCAGTAACTTAAAATCTATTGACCAATTTTCTACCAAATTTGTTCTTTGTGAAAACAAGAGACAAGTAGAGAACAGGCACTCTATTAATACTTGCAGAAAATTAATACAGCTTACCACAGAGCAGGAAAAAAGGGAGAAAGACAGTACAAGTGCCTTAGCTATAAAAAAACCCCCACCTCAACAGAATTTAATGTCTTTTATTATACGCCAAAAAATCACACCTGGCTTTAGAATAGATTCCTGTTTTCTAATAAGTTTTAAATGTCATACTGCTAGGGCATTTATAATATTTTACTTCTGCATGGAGTCAGCTGTCAGAAGACTTAATTCATGTCGCAACCATAGCATCTAACCGAAAAGTCAACCAAAAGAAATGTATAAATAAACTCATGGAAAATTATCCATTATTTCTGCTCCTTGTCAAGAGCTTTGCTAAAACATAACTATCTTTGTTTGTTATTCCATAGTTCTTTGAATGTATAAGGTAATTTATTATTCCAACAGACTAGTATAAGCAAGCTGTCAATTCAGCTTCCCCCAAAAACACAGGCACATATTTTCAGAAACGTATACACTTTTGATGACATTTTCTGTCCTTTAAAACTCATTTAAAAAAACATTTTTCACAGAATTAAGAAATTCAATATAAATTTGTAATTACGCTAATTAAGTTTATATTCCTGGAAGTCTATAATTAGTTTTGCTGCCTCTCTTGACACAGGACTCGTTCAGCTTGCGCTATAAGATGCGGTTCACAGCACTGCATATGCAGCTGAGTAGTTCGAAGAAGCTGCACTGCTCCCATCCTCTAGGGAAGAGGTGGCTCTGCAACAAATATTACTAAGTTTGCAAAGTCATCAGTCTAAGTTGCTCCAGTCTTATCCCATATAATTCTTTCTTTGAAACCACACCTTGTAAACATGAAATATATAGCATGTAATCTGTGTCAGACAACCTCAAGATCCCTTCCAAAAAATTTAAAAGAGACTGATTCACAGATGTACTGGAACAGAGAACTCTTTTTGCAATCTGGCGCCTTGGTATCTTTCAGAACCCGGGACATAGTCCAAAAAAACAAAAACTAGAAAAGAGGCATTATCACACTTGCAGCAGTCAGAGGCTCCAAGGTGGTAGAAATAGCAGAGCGGGAGTTATAAAATGTGCTTCACTCTCCAAGCCGCTAAATTAGAGTACATCAAGATGCATCAGACACACAAGCAGGTGCTTATAAAAGGGCCCAATCTAAATGCAGTAGGAGTAACCTGATAAGACTTCCATCATGATACCTTTTCTCAGCAGCCAAAAGCATATGAATAAAGAAAAAAAAGATCATTTTCTTTCAAATGCTGTATTTCCCGCAGACAATAGACCCTCATATTTTAGTTCAATCCTCTGTCTGATAAGTATCGTGCTTTTTTTTTTTCCCCTTTCCTCCAAACTGAGACTTACAGATCTCGGTTGATGAGAAGTGAGTGTATATGCAAGTGGGCTGATAGCAATCTAAGAGTATTAAAAAACATAGAGGAAAAAATTAGAATAAGCAGGATTATATGCATCATTTTCTGTGGGGAAGAGAAACTAACCAAAACCAGAGGGTGTGAGATACAGCACGTCCATCATGGAAAGCAACAAAAAAAGAACTAAGAAAGAGCAAGCAAAGGGAAAAGAAAGTGGGATAGAATACATTAAAAGCAGAGGGAAAGAGATTTCATTATCAACTATAGGGAAGAAAAAGACTGATGTGAAGGAAAATTTGTGCAATGTTGAGTTAAAATTTAATATATCGTAACCCAAATTGTAAAGCAAATCAGTCTCATACAGGAAATGTTGGGGGGGAATGTTTGATGGGTGTTCCTCCACATGGAAACTGACTGACTGAATCCAACCAAATTTGTCAGAGGTGTAGAATTCACAAAGATACCTGTAAAATGCTGAGTTCATGAAATCAAGATGCTGTGAGTGTCCTGACCAAGGGAAAGGATTCAGAATGCATTAACACCTTGTCAGACATTAGACAATCCACAAAACGAAGAGACTGTACTAAAAAAAAAATCCATTAGAGCTTACAACCACTCTCAAGATTTGAAAAAAAAAAAAAACCTGAACAAAACCACACACAAAGAAAGGAAGAAAAAAAAAAAAAGGTAAAAGCCAGGCTTCTACTGCTCAAGGAATCACTCTTCAAAAATACTTCTTCCTCCTTCCTTTCACGGGGGAAAAGACATGGTAATACTCGGCATAGTATTTATCACTAGGAGTAATAACAAACAGGTGTTAAGAGGCCCTCTTGATATGTAAAAGTGCTGAATAAAGGGAGACACTTTAATCTTCCTTCGGAAAATTAGAGCAAGAGAAGCAAAGTGACTGCA
This sequence comes from Oreocharis arfaki, assembly GCA_013398015.1. Taxonomy (NCBI): domain Eukaryota; kingdom Metazoa; phylum Chordata; class Aves; order Passeriformes; family Paramythiidae; genus Oreocharis; species Oreocharis arfaki. The sequence continues at coordinate 1,198,260 of VZRR01003603.1, read as the reverse complement.
AGGAAAAGCAGCAGTGAAAAAGCTGGATGGAAAGTAAAGCCAAGCAACCCAAACCACCTTCCACCCACCTCTTCAGTCTGCCGTCAGAACCAGCAGCATCCAATGCATAACATAACACATTTTGTGGAACTCAGTTAAAAGAGAACATACAGCACACAGTAATCGACGAGCAGAGGTTTTCAGAAAAGCTGTATCATTATTTCAGTTTTACACCAATCCACCCCTTCTTGAAATTACAAATACACAGTTAATAATCAAGATGAGCTAGTATATTAGGTCAACACAAATGACCAGCAGCAACTCCTTAGCTTTTTTGACAAAACCAGATTTTAGATAATGGCGTATATCAGCCTTCTATACTTTCAGAGCATAGTCAGGTCAGTTTTTCATACCCAGAAGTGGCATTGGCTTGCTTGCTGAAAATTAATCTTCGCTACTATTTAAGCAATGAGAATCTTGAGACAGTATTCCCCTGAATTCTTTCTCATGTGTTTGCTTATCTACTACTGCTGGTACCAGAAAGGCAGCTAATTTAAACTAGTAAGTGATTTTCATAGGTTCTACAACGAAAGCGTCTAGAATGCCAGATGATTACATTTCACTGCCAAGCAAACTCTGATGCTTGGACACAACATAGCTGAACATACCTAAGCCAACTACCAAAGCATTGTGAATCAAACATTTAAAATTCAAGGATAACAAGGCAGAACTACTTTAATGATTTTCAACACAGTTCTCTTGATAGAATATTACAGACTGGTTGCACAAATAGACCTTGAAATTTTGCACTTTTCAGAAAGCACACCTTTCAACTTCAGACAACACCTACGATCTGGATGCCAAGAGAAAAAGAAATGCAGTCATATCGAATCAGTTAACAATTACTGCCAATAAACCAATTGACTGCAGTGGAAGAACCACTTTTGATATTAATAAGCAGTGATTCATGTGAAGTGTCATATAGCTTTCCTTACTTACGGATTCATCATCCATAGATTTAAGACGAAAAAGTCAGCTCATTACCATATGAAATGCTACGCAGCATATTTCAGCTGTTGTTGATGCAAACAAAAGGTCTTGGTGTGGAACTTCTACCTAAAATCCTGATTCTATCATACAAAGACATGGCATACCTGTGTCTAACAGAACAGATCTAAACGAAGCACCTTGCTCCACTCCCCGCTATCAACACTTTATGTATGCCTTCTACGTTTATTCTATCCTTTTTTAAAAAACAAATGAATCCAAGTGATACCTTCTAAAGCCAAGAAAACAAACGTTTCAAACCGTGACTGCTGAAAAGGGTGAAAAATTCAAACCAGAGCATTTAATCAGATTAAATGCCACTGTGTCACAATTAGATGTCACTGTGTGCTCACTTTAATTCTGAAAGCACATGCAGCTCGAAGGGAAGTCATGGCATTGTACCGCTCCAGGTGCAAGCGCGTGCAATGCACGCACCTGGCGTTACAGCCGGCCCTTGGCCAGCGCTCCGTACTTCCCATTTATCCTGCCCGCGGGCGCGGCGGGCGCGCAGGGAGGCGTTCGGGAGCGGGCTGCGAGAAGTTGGAACCTACGTGCTTCTCCTCGCTCCCGGCCATCCCCCGCGATCTCCAAGCCCTCCTAACAATGGTAGCAGTGTTCCAGCGGGCAGCTCTGCCCTGGAACCGGACCGAATCCCCCTGCACTCCGACCGGCAATCCCGCCGCCCGTCCGCACCTCTGCCCTCGCCGGCCCCGGTCCCCGCGGCGGGGACGGGCGGGAGGGGAGGGGAGGGGGCGCCTCTCCCCGCACCTGGCGGCGGTGACGTCACCCCGCCGCCCCCCGCCCGCCCGCGCGCTGACCCCAGCCCCGCTCCGCCGCACCTTCCCCGCCGGCCGATCCCGCCGCCGCGCCGGCCGCGGGCACACGGGGCAGCCGGGAGAGGGAGAAAGAGAGGGAAGCGCCGCGCTCCGGCACAAGTGCGGCCCCATCCCCTCCTCCGCCTCGCAACACGCCCCCCTCACGCCCCTGCCCGCGGGGGCGGCGGGGAGACGGGGGAAAACGGCTCCGCGGCGTGCTTCCCTCCTTCCCTCCATCCCTCTCTCCCGCCGCCGCCCCCCGCGCGGGCGCGGACAAAGGGGAGGGGACCAACACCTGGTGAGCGCCGGTCCCTTTGTGGGGCAGGCGCGTCCCGCAGCCCCGCGGGCGATGGGGAGCGGGGGCTGGTCCCTCCCGCCCACTCCGGGGACCGCGAGGGAAGGGAGGTACGGGGGTGGGGGGCACTTACTAGCCTGCCCTCGCCGCGCACCTTCACGCCGCTCAGCCTCAGCCCCTCCCTCCGTGGCCGCCGGGGCGCTGGAAGTTCAGGCGGCGCCGGCCATTCCCAGCGGGCGGCTCCGCGTTTCGGGGGGCGGCGGCGGGCGCGGAGCGTCCCCGGCGGCTTCACAATAGACACCGGGCAGCGCGCGCGTGTCTCTGTGTGTGTGCGCGTGTGTGCGCGCGCGGGGGGCGGGGCCTCTCCCGGCGCGCCGAGCCGGGCGGGAGAGAGCGGGGGGAAGCGCTGTTTACCCGGCGGCCGAACCCGGCCGCCCCCCCACCACCGCCCGATGCTCGGGCTGGTCCATGCGCCACCGCCCCCCACCCCGCGGGCGGGCAGGTGGTACAGTCCGGCCCGCCGGGCTCCCTCTCCCCGGCGCGATT
>VZRR01003603.1:1102967-1195554 GCA_013398015.1 Oreocharis arfaki | reverse complement strand
GGGGGCGGGCCCCCGCCGCTGTGACGTTGCCAAAGCCGGGTGTGCTGGAGGCCAATCAGCGCGAGGGGGCGGGGCTCCCCGAGGCACGGAGCGGAGCCGGGGCGTTGGGAGCTCGGGGGGTGACAATGGGGTGTCCTGCGGGGCAGGGCTCCCCGCTCCGCTGCCCTCTGCCGAAAAGAACACTTTGTGTGCAGGAAGAAGTGGGCGGCTGGGAGCTCTCCCCGGGCTGTTAAATATTTTCCCCTGGTGCCATGCGAAGTGCAGGCGAGGGCCGGAGGGAAATTTGCAAGCGCGGTGCTGCGTTGCATGCTGGAGCTTGTAGTCCTGCCATCGCGTCCTGAAAGGTTACGCACCATCAACAGCCAAGGGGGATGATCCCCCTTCAAACGCCTGTATAACCCGTAACAGACCACAATTTATCCTTTAGAGCGTGTTTTCTCTTTTAACGAGCCACAATTTTAAGACGCAGCCCTGCCCCGCTCGTTCTGCGGGGGAAGGGACGCCTCGAACCCTGCGGAGCTGCCAGGACCTGCCCGTCCCGTCATCCCCCGCGCCAAGATGTCGGCGGCGATCGCCGCGCTCGCCTCCTACGGCGGCTCCGACTCGGAGCCCGACTCGGAGCCCGAGACCGAGGGCGGCTCCCAGCGCTCCGCCGCCGTGCTCGCCAGCCGCGATGCCGTGCTGCACCTCCGGGCGCCGCCCGTCGCGCCCCCGGCCCTGCCCGTCGATGCGGCCCCGGAAGTAGCCGTGAAGGTAGGCATCCCTCCAGGGCCCGGGCCGCCCGCCTGCCTCGCGTTGTGTCCGCACCGCCGGCCTCGGGACAGTGCTGGGACAGCCCTGGAGCAGCCCCAGGCTGGGGAAGCGGGGCGGAAAGGGCGCAGTGGCGGCAGGGGATGCGTTGCTGCCGCCTGACCCTGCCCTGCCTTGGGGTGTGGGGGTCGGAGCTGTGGAGGGGAGGGCGTCTGTCGGGAAGCTCCCGTGGATTCCAGCTGCGGGGGTAAAGTTTATTAAAGCTTATTAGCTCCATTTCAGAGAGTGCGTTGACTGCAGTTCCTAAGATATTGTTTGCTGTTCCCTGTGTAAGGTGTTTACATGTGTGGTTTTCCCGGGTGGTGGGGTGAAGTCAGCACTTGGTAGGGTGGCTGCAACTGAATCCTGTTCTGAAGGGCAGCCTGAAAGCTGATTGGTGTTTCTATTTCGTTATTGCTTGGGGAGCCTTTATTTTCCAAGTTCAATATCACATTGACTCGCTTTTGTGATACCAGAAAGGGAGGGGGGTGGGTGCTGTTTTAGCTTTGGCATTTTTTGTACAGGCAACAAATTTCTAATCAAAAGCAGGCATCTTGTCGTGATAACTGTTGCTGTTACTGTTCTGCTGCTACTTGCTCAGAAAAGTTTCTTACCTTGTGACCAAGAGTCTCGAGGATGGACTCTTTCACTTTGTTGTCATTAGTTAATTCATATTCTGTCACAATTTATCCTGGTTTTGTGTAGATGTTGTATTGTATATAGTGACTGCATCTGTTTATGTCTTAGAGGCTTGGAAATCTGGCTTCTTAAGTTGCAGCATGCAGCAGGCTGGTTTGTTTTTTTGGTTTTTTTCAAAAAAACCTCTAATTAACATCTATAATATTTCCTGAGTGTTAATGATAAGTGGCAATTAGCACTGGATGTGCTTTCCATCACTCTTAGGCCTGTAGCAACAGGTTTTCTCTTTGCCATGCCAGCACAAAGGTTTATGTAGTTGCTCAAGGACTGACTTTGGGGAGCTGATCTGAATTTTGAAAAAATAAAACTCCGGTGGAGTAATTTGTCCTCCAATCCATTCCTTTATCTGGTTTGCACAAATACTATGCTGGTTCAGATAAATCTCCAGTGCCAGTCCAGAAACAAGCAGCAGGAGAAAAGAGTTAGGTGTCAGCAGCATGGTCAGTTCAAAACAGTTTGCCAGGCTGTGCCTTGGGATGGATATCCACCAGCACATCTAGGAGTGCCTCTGCCTCAGACAGAATGCTGACTAAAATGAAAAGGGTGTGGAGCTTCTCAATATCATGATTATATTTGATTATAATGTTGTCTGTAACTTTTACTTGAGAACACAGATGAGGTGCAGCATACTGGAGCTTCTTTTAGCACCACAACCTACTCTGAGGAGCAACAGGTCATTTCTTTGTAGAATTATATCAGGCTTTCTTTTTGGAGTTTTAGAGTTCGAGAAATAACTGCAGGTCTTGTATGTCGTATGTTCTCACACCTTCTCTGGCTAAAAATGATGCTGTCCTACTGGTCAGCAGTGGAGGCTTGCCAGACATCCCTCGGGAATTTACCCTGATTCATTAGAATTAGAAAGCCCTTACTGAACAAATGTAAAAGACGTGGTGTTTTGAGTGTAAATCACGAGTCTTCTCTAAGTACAAGCCTGGAAAAACAGGAAGCTGAGTAATTAGGAAAGCAAAGTTACAGTTCATTAATATCACTTCACTTGTGCAAATGTTGTTTTGACACAAATAAGGATCAAGTACTCTTAAGTGCACAGATATTTATTGTACAAAGGACCAGGAATGGATAAGATGGTGGTTAGAAGGGTTAGTCATACAATAAATATAAACAACTTGCATTTTTGGCGGTTGAGAATGCAAATCTTAAATGGTTGGTGTTCTGCGTTCTAGCTGTTGTACTTGCTTCTGGTTCAGAATATTGGCCTGTTTACTGGTGTAGACCTTAGACTTATGGATACTTTAAAGAGGAATGGGTCCTCACTCTCTTTTATAGCAGGCATCATTGTTACCACATTCAGCTGACAGCGTTTGGGCTACTGAAGTGTGCATATCAAATACAGCCCTAAGATGTTACTCCAATATGTATTTCATCTCTCTATAGAAATCTGCTGAGTCCATCTTTCAAAGTCCATCACTGTTATGTAGAATCACGTTTCTGTGAAAATAATTATTCTGTAATTGGAACCTGTACTAATGGTTGGTACCTATTTTAAAAGTTTGAAGGGGTGGCTTTTGTTACACCTTCTTCTTACAGTCTGCTTGTTGAAATAGGCCTATTCTTGGTCTTGATGTTAAATTATTCATACTAGATAACAGCTATAATTATTGGTGACTCCAATCTGGTAACGCTTCTACTCTCGTTCTAAATTGGAAAGCCCCCTGGATGAAAGTTGCGTGTTTCTGTTGCTATTTTTAGCACCACTAAAATCACCTGAGGGAAGACAACAGAGGATGAAAGTTTGTGCTTCTGGTCCCTTCATGCAGAAAAGGATAGGTTGTAAATGCAGGACATTCACAGAGGGACAGCAGGGCTGAAGGAGGGTTCTGCTTCTGTATGAGGAAGTACTGAGAAGGCCAAAAGAGATGGCTGAGGTGTAAAGTATGATAGACACCTACAAAATCATTAAATGGCACAGGGAGGGAGTTAAATACTCTCTGTCTCTTCCAGTACAGCAACTGTAAGCTGTCTAGTAGGAGTTAGGTTCAAAGCAAATAAAAGGATGCAGCTCTTCATGCAAGGTGTAGTAGGACTTGTTGTCATGCCAAGAAATACTGTATGTTGAAGAATTTTGCATTGTTACAAGGAGAGTCTGGACAAGTACTTGGAAGAGATCCCTTGAAGGATGAGGTGTCAATAAATACAGAGATTTCCTCCAGTCTCACCAAGACCTGAAAGTATTTGGCTGTTGGGAGAGTGCAGAAGAATCAAATACGCTTGCTCTGCTCTTACTCTCCCCTAGGTGCCAAGTTTTCATAAGGCTGATGTTTTCTTTTGTGGGAGCAGTGGATAGGTTAATCAAGGTGTTTTCTTTCTCCAAATAAATCATCAAGTAGTAGGTAAGCACGACAGTGTTCGAGATAGAGGCTGTTCAAGCAAGGGAAGAGAACCCAGTTACCAAGAACCAGGCCATTGTCAAACCCGATTATAACTGATTTTCCTACAGTTTCTACTTCTATGAAAATATCACCCTAACATTGATGACAGAGTTTTACCTTCACTTTTGAATTATAAATGTAGAAGAGAATTCAGGAAATTGCACTTTCTGTGAAGAAATTGCTTCACAGGAAATGTTGCAGCTATAAGCTTTGCTTTTGGGATAACATTTATTGTTTGATCTCTGTCCAGGGTAAGACTCAGATTGAGCAGATTTTATGATACTTCTCTGCAGTGTGTACTTCAGTGGTCTCGAGGAGAGGACATTTAACTGAGTTGAAATAACTAGGCTGGCCCAGCCCAGTTCAGGAGCTGGAGGATCTGTGTTGCCTTTAAAGTGAGAAGAGTTTGGAAAGTGTCAGTTCCCTTTGAATCTAGTTTACCTTTGGCACTATGCAGGTTTCCAGAAAAGTTTTACATAAGGGGAAGAAATAGACTTCAGTCACACTTCTTAATGTTTTTTAAAACCTAATCCTGCCAGCTGTGGAGAGAAGAAGGATACAAGGTGGCAAGGGACAATTCTGTAGCAGTGATTGAACATTAGTAGACTTGGGAGGTGTTGCTTGTTAGGAATGTTTGTATTCTTTGATGTGGTGGGTTTTCCACCTTTCTTTTGACACAAAATATCTTGTAGAGAGTAGATGTTTAGAACTTGTCATCCTGCAAGATCCTGGGAATCTAGCCTGGTTCAACAAAACCATTTAGCATATGCTTTTCTTGCTGGTTTATTTTTATTCTGTTGAAGTTAGTGAGGCGGTCATCTACTGTTACGAGTGCATGAATGGATAGAAAGAATAAAAGCTGATTACAGCCATGTCTTAATGTTGGAGCTTCACAGAAAATGCTGTTTATCTCTTGATAATAACTTTGTAAATCTTTAGAATGAGATAATGTGCATTTGACAGCCCAAGTGGTTTAGGCAAGAATTGATAAGTGACAAACTGCTTAAGTCTCGCTGGCTCATGGGATGCGGTCTTAATTTACCGCATTTTAATGTGATTGATAATTAAAACTAATTAAATGTTATGCAAAGCAGCCTGCCCTTTTTAGCTATTTGACTAGTAATGAATTTACCTGGGGAGATGGAATGTTGTAGGTTTATTATCTGAAATGTCCAGAAAAAAAAGAAAAACTCCTAACATATAGCCATCAAAACTCTCTGCTTGCATGAGATGAAGCTGGAAAACATAGGCCGCATTATATTCTTTCTAAGAAACAGAATTACCATCTAGTGTTGGAGAACATGCTGCACCTTCATCTTTTTATTTAAGGCTTTGTTGCCTATTACAGGGATTTTGCTTCTGTTTAATTAAAGAAATGTTTTTGTCTTGCATGCACATAAAGAAACTTCTAGCAAGCTTTTTAAACTTTTTAAAAAATTATTGAACTATTTTTTTATTCTATAAATCAAGTAATTTTCATAGAAAGTAACACTGTTGTTATATGGCGTTCAGGTAGGAGGTTTCTTGAAGAAAAAGAGGACTGTGGCATGTTTAAGGAACTTGTTAAGGAGGAAAGTTAATCTGATTTACTGTATCTGTAGTCTAAAATCTCTTCTATTTCCTGTCCTCTTTCTTATGCTTCAAAGTGGCCAAGCTTTATGGTAGGACTGAAGGAGCATGCCTTGGAAGGAACCAGACATTTGGTGATCTCTGGGGAGTTATAATGAAGCACCTCCTTGTCTACACTTAGCATCAAAGCTTCTTTCTGTTTTAAGATAGATTCCTTAGGCAGTGCTAATACTCCAGAGTACAGAGTACCCCTATAGTAGTGTGATCCTGTTTTGTTAAACAAAAGGTGCGAAAGGACAGCATTTAACTATCAAAAGAATTTTTTAACTCTTCAGATCATCTCTGAACTGTAAAGCAACCTGATATTGCAAGTAAGTAGACATCACATCTGTTAGGAAAAAAAAAAAAACAACAAAGCAACACAACCAACACAGGAAGTAGTTTGGTGACATGACATCATCTGCCTCTTTTTGCCTTGTATCAGCAATGATTCTTGCTTCTCTCTGGACAGACACTCGTTTAACCTGTCTACCAAACTTCAGTAGATCTATGGAGTGAGCATTTTCAGGTTTTGGTTGTCTTTATTTCTGCAGAGTTATATAACCTGAATCTCTTCTGTGCTGAATTAGTTTGCTCAATTTTTCTATACAGGTCATATTTTCTTAGGCCTTTGATCATGATTCTTTTTCATTTGGACCCTTTTTGGTAGCACGTGTCTTACCTGACGTGTGGTGCCCAGTATGGCCGCTGTATTTCAGTTGGGTGCTTGTTACTTCATTGGCTACTTCATTGGCTGCTTGTACAATACAAGTTGGCCATTTGTATTTCAGTTAGTGCCGAGAAAAGCAGAGAGGTGACACACAGAGCTAAGTTTGCAGCTTCTTTCTATTACATTTTTCAAGATAGACATAGTCAGTAAAGCATAATTTCCTGAAATCTTAATTCTTTGCTTCCAGGTTATATGGGGTGTACAGCCTTTTGATGATATTACAGCATGCCATAAAGCCCATATTAATACAGTTTCTGAGTTGCAGCAAACACCAGCTGCTTCTCTGCCAGTCATACATCTGAACTTTTCTCTTTCTGTGGTGGAACACTATCTGTTTGAGAGCTTTTTGACCCCACTTTTTATGATTCATGTGCCTTTGAGGGTGGAAGTGATCTACGATAATACTTAGCCCTTCACTGAAATCACAGATGCCCTCCTCTTTCAGCTTAACTACTGATCGCATCCCATCCCACAGAGCCACTTGTGTCACACTTGGCACGTAAGCTCCATGATGAATTGCTCACCTTAGACTTTCAGATAAATCAAGATACTCCTGTGACCAAAGGAAAAGCTACAGCACAGCAGAGAGGCGATCTCTTAGATCACCTTATCTCAGTCACAGCTCTGCCAGACAGCTGCTCCTGTGATCCCTTCCCTGTTAGCTGGAGCTATTGCAAATGCATCTAGAATGCATGCTGTTAAAGCTGTTGCCAGTGTAAAGGGACAGTGTTGTGAGACCTGCATTAACTTTTCTTGCTTTCTGGGTCCTGGAAAGATGAGTTCTGCTGAAGTGGTCTTTTGGCAATGCATGCAGTTGTACCCAGAGATTTTCACCATGTGCAGAGGTTTCTGTTGAATTCTTTCCTCTCATCCAGAAAAAAACAAATAAAGCCCCAACCAAAATACCCCAACACAGATAGCTTGGCAGTTGGTGAAATGAATGATAGGCTAAGTTAATATTTTTAATGTTTCTGCTACCTACTAGATTCTCATAACGCTGTACAAAATGGCACTTACCAGATGTTGACCAAAGGATAATTTGTCGCTTGCAATTTGAACTCTTGCCATAGACTAACATTTGGCAAAATGAGGAAACAATACTTTATATTCCTATATATAGTCAAGATTTCATTTTTTAAAAATACTGAGAAAGTAAAGTGGGTAGTTGGACCACATTCAAATTATTATACAGTTTAAAGCAAGGTGACATAATGAAAAGATAACCATTATGTGCTTCAGCAGCATGTTATGAGATTGTCATTTGATGCTCTAATATATGAGAACGTGAATAAGACTGCAGGTCCTGAAGAGCGCAGCTCTGATAAATATAACATGTGCTTCAATTTCAAGGCTTGGTGGTTTTCACACAGAAAGAATGTGCCTGTGGTGGTCTAGGAGTGAACATATTGTGTGGCTTTCAAGTGACTCAGCACTGTTCCACCAGCAGCGAAGTAGAACCAGAATTGCTATAATCCTCCAGCAGAGGATCAGCTTTCATGGCACAATCTGTTTCTTTTCTCAATTACCGAGCAGCATATAATAGAACTTAACAGGAAGAAAAGAGGAGGAAAAATAGCAGAACTGAAAAATTCTTGGCATTTTTGCAAAACTGAATTTTTTGGTTTTTCAGATTAAAGAGCAGGAAAAAAGCTGTCTTAATTTCAAGTAAACTGATCACTGTTTAAGTGTCACTAACCATTGATCAGATAGATTTTGCCTTATTATCAATTACATTAGTTGTTATTTTCTCAAATTTTGAGTTTTGTGGACAAGATGTGAGGTGTAGCTGGAAGAGTAAGCTGTATGATATGACTTGGAAAAGTTATCTGTGGATAATGTCCTCACATCATGGAGCTGTGAAAGGAAGCGTAAGTTTGGAGGTAACACAGGTTAGGAAGTGGTTTTGATATGCTCCTCTTCTAACTGGGAACATGTGGGTTTTTTGCTGCATGACTGGATTAGGCCTGCTGGGCTGTTTCCAGGCAAGTTCGTGGTGTATGAAAGTCAGGGCCGTGAATGTACCACTGGCTGTTGTCATCCAAGCCCCGTGAATTGGAAAGGTCGTGTGATGAGAGAGATGAGGTCAGGCCAAGAACTGGTAGTGCTAAGGGTTCAGGCAAGATCAGTGCAATGGCTGGACATGCTTGTTAAAGTAATTGATAACATGGTAAGAATAAAGCTTTCTGGCTGGACTTAACAATTCTGCTAAGACAGTGGCCTTAGTAGAAAAACGATTAATGGAACAGCTGATGTCATGTTTTTGTTTTGTTTGGGGTTTTTTTAACACGCTTTTTTTTCCTTTGTTGAGGAGTTTTAATGCAGTAGAATCAGGTAACAAGACAGAGATCTTTAGGTACTGTTTTTCTTTTCTATGTTTTAGAAAATCAGGTTTTAAAATCTTTTAAGTCTTGTATGCAGGAGCAAATTCATAATTGACCTGCTGTTGAATTGGGGGAAAAAAAAACTTCTGGGCATAGCATGTCAGAGAATAGCTAACAATATTAAACAAGTTAAGAATGTGCCATTTTGCTCTTTCAAGATGCTGTAATACAAAGCAAGATTGAGTTTGTTTGAGGTCATTTCCTATTAATGAAGCGACTGCTAAAATTTGATTCTCTGTTGTGCCACTTTCTGTGAGTCACAAATGCTTTTGGATCCTGTTGTAGGTAAGGACTGACAAAGCAATGATGCTAAGATAGCTTTTCAGTGTGATTACTAGGGGATTTGTCAATATACTAGCACATTGAATGTCCTTTTCAATTGCTGTTTTTCTAGAATAAAGATACGGGAAGCAATGACAGTAATAATTCTTCTCCTTCATTAACTGAAGTCCTGATGAGGGGATAGGTTCTGTTGCTGTGAAAGAGCCTTCGTAAAGCTCTGAATCCAGGTCTTTTTGGGCACTGCTGCCTTACCAGCCATTTTCTTTTTATTCTGTCTTGTATTTCAGCTCCATGTACCCTTCTGAATTTTTCCCTATGAGTTGCTTGAAGTTATTGCTTTGGTTAATCCCTCTTTCTTGTCCCTTCATCTATCAAGTTAAATTTTTGTCACAACAGGCTTGCAAATGTGTTTAAGTACTAAAGCTGCATTACGTTTATACCTTTCAGTATAAAAATGTACCTTTTGGAAATAAGGGATTGTTGGATTCTGTGGAAATCATTGTTATACTTAATGTTTGTGCTGATATGTAATTTTGTTTTTTGCAACTGTCTTTCAGAACAGTTACTTGTGATTTCTGCCTTCTACGTTTTGTAGAGATCCAGCTTTCATACCTTTTTATTAAATTCATGACCATTTTAATTGGTTCTTCTTTACAAGTCTGGTTTTCACACATCCTATTAAAAAGAGCTTTCATTCAATCTTGCTGCTGTTTTTAAAATATGTGCATGAAATCTTTTTTAAAAAATTAAATAATTATTCACATGCAAAAATCTGCACCTCTTAGATGAGTTTCTCAGTGGCCACCTGACATTGGTTTTGCAGTCAATATTTTTTAAAAATAGAAACTTTGGCCAAGGTGCTCTTCTATTTCATAATGCTGGAAGTGTCAACTTGAACTACAGCCCTAATTTGGACTGAAAGAAGGTAATGTCACATATTTAAATGTCTGTGTGTGAAAAATGGGTTATTAATATGTCTTTTTTTATTTCAGGAAGATGTGGAAACAGGAGTCCACCTTGATCCTGCTATCAAGGAAGTTCAATACAATCCCACTTACGAAACTATGTTTGCACCTGAGGTAAGAAAGAATGTTGGTTTTTAGAGCAGAAATGCCTTTGGCTTAAAGGGCGGAGGTTCTATAAATTTTGTGTGAATTTCCTGTAAGACAACTTCTTTGGATGCTTGCTGCATTTTGGAATATAGTTTGGGCAAACTGTAAAATAGATTCTACACAAGTGGGTTGGTATTTTTAGTGCTTGAATTTTAATATTCTGCATAAAGCTCTTCTAAGAAGTGTCTTAAAGTGTTTATCAGAATTATAGCTATGAAAATTAAAAATTAAGCTCGGAAAATAGCATTATAAAGATGTTAAGTTAAACATGAACTGCATTGAGGTGGTCCTTTACTGTTTTCACATTTTTGCTATTTACTCATTGTGCTCATTAGAGCAGAATGAACATTTGTAAGACTTGCTGATGTAAGACTCTTAAATGGAGGATTTAACATTAAAATCAAAGTACTTTCAGTTTAATTATTCACATCAGTATTAAGAATTTTAGTAACTTGAGCTGTGCTAAATTTGTATTGTGAAAAACCATTTAAGACTGAATTTAGACTACCTGTGAACCACTTTCCATTTTATTATAACTGACAGGCTATCTGAAAGATAAAAATAGCTGTTCAAGCATTCCGTAGTTAACTTCTTAGTACAATTTGACTTCTGTTCAACCAGGGGTTAGCATTCTAGGTAGACAAATACTGCATCAACCTCAAATTTCTACATTAGTTATGCTTTATGTTTAGAAAACCTTTTGAGGAACCACATAAATTGTCCTTTTCATAATGAGCTTGCACTTTGCAATGTATCAAAGCCATGACATGTGCAAGCAAAAGTACCGATTGAAACTTACTCCAGTGCTGCCGTGTGTAAATGTTTTAGGGAAGTCTAATGTGGGACAACCTTGGGTTTTGTCTTCTGCATGCTTGTACTGGTCACATACTGAATGACAATATGTGTTGGTTCTGTCAAGTATCAACAAGTAAAGTAGTTGATATCAGTCTGAGCTCTGTGCCAGTAATAAAGGCTAGAAAGTTCAACTGTGAAATCAAATGTTTAGAACAACTGTGTGATTACCATGTAAAATAACAGATTAAGAAGCTTATTCAGTAGTCACAAAGAAATTTAAAGTTGAAGTGATTTTGCATTACCATTTTTGAAAGACAAGTCTCTTTTTTTCTGTGGTTTTTTCTTCTGGAAATGTAAATACACAAAAATAACAGATTACTAATTCTGCTACACCTTATTTTAACATTTTTGATGAAGTTTGGACCAGAAAACCCATTTAGAACTCAACAAATGGCTGCACCTAGGAACATGCTTTCTGGATATGCAGAACCTGCTCACATCAATGATTTCATGTTTGAACAACAAAGAAGAACATTTGCAACCTATGGTAAGTCCTTAACAGTGGAATTCACCTCCATCTTTATTATACCCAGGTTGGACAAATTGTGTTGGTCTCGATAGAATGATTAATAGGACTGTAACTTCTGTAAATTGCTTTTTATCAGAATTAATAAAATGGGAAAAGGCTTTTGGGTGAGAATCTAAATGAATAGAGATCATAGTAGTTATTTGGGAAAACTCATTTTGTAATTCCTTTTTGAACTGTCATCCAGTGTATGATCTACTAGCAAACTCCTCTTAATTAGTTGCATCAAGTGTAGAAAACACAAATCAAGATTTCACACTTTTCACATGACTGACTGTAGATCTCTTATGCAAATAGATTCTTTCATGTGATTCTGACTCTCTCAAAACCCAAAGGAAGCCTTACTGAGTTGTCAGGTTCTTCTGTGGTTGCCGCTTGATACAAATTGAATGAACCAGATTTGCAGTGGATGGGAACACATTACTGGAATAGTCTTGTCAAAGACAGGCCCAAAGAACTCTGTGTTGATGGTCAGTGTAGTAACTGCTTTCTTATCTTGAAAAACATTTTCCCTTGTAAAGAGTGGCATTTGAAAAATAAAGCGTCTGAGTCTTGGGGAAGCTTGAGGTTCAAACAGACTTTTTATGAATTGTAAGGAAAAAAAAATTATTTTTTTTTTTTAGATAGAAAAAATATGGAAAGACTATGGATTCTAAACATTCTTTTGGACACTTTTGAAAGAACAAAGCTGCCACGTGTTTACATATAACAATGGTTATTTTTTCTTCTGTGTTTCATTGTAAGCTTTCTTTTCTGTTTTAAGTTTGATTGCAAGTGCTTGTTCAGATGAAGTATCCTTTATATACTTGAAATTCAGTTTATTAGGCAAGAGTTGATGCTTCCTGTGTTAACTTAAAATGTCACAACACTCAACTTCTTGCACAACAGATTTGCATCTTTCTTTATTCATATTTACATTCAAAATACTACTTCTTGGAAACAGTTTTGCCTCAAAAATCACCTTCCTAAACAGGTATCCTTAATTTCATTAAGGCTTTGTGCATGTCTGAATTCACTTACTGCATTCTGTGATGCATGAGATTGGGACTTTATTGCTAACATTTGTGGTAGCTAGGTATTACAGTGGAAAAAAAAGCCTAACGTCAGAGATTATCACATACTCATTTTTTCTTTGTATTTGAGTTTTATTAGAAACTTTCTTGTGAATGTTAAAAATTGAAATATAATAATGGCAGTTTTTCTCTTACATAGTTTTAGCTAATAGGTACTTTTCACTGAGTTGTTAGGATATGGAATATAAGCAAAATGGCAATATTAAGAAATGGGTATCAAGTTTCATAGTATAATTTTAACTTACTTTACTGTAGTTTTGATATTAGAACTTGACAGACAGTGCAAGTAGGAGCCTCTCTTCAAGATCTGAATAGACAGATTAGATTTTGTTCTGTGAAATTAAATGTACCGTTTTGTGGGTTGGGCATTTTTGAGTGTGTTAGAAAGATACTGGGGAAAAGTGTCTATAGGCATATAGTGCTTGGTTTGGGTTTTTTGTTTTAAAAGTTTAGTTTGGAGAAAAATAAAGCTAGTAAATCTACTCAAAACTACTTCTGTTGGTTATGTCATCGCTGTATAGCAACTGCCTTGAAAGCTGTATTACAAGCAGGTATAAAAATGTATTTTTAAGCCATGTAACATTGGCAACTGTTCAGCTTTCATTCAGCTTTCTAGAAATGTTCAATAATGATCTGGATACAGTGACAATGCAACTATGAAAAGGCTGAGATGCAGGCAATTTAAACAGCAAAAACCAGCACTGAGAAGCTGAAGTTACAGACAGAAGATTCAGTAAGTGAGCATGATATTCTGGCTCAGTACAAGATCTGTTAAAAATAGCACTCCTTTAAGTTGTCAGAAAGTTACTTATTAAGAATTTCAATATTCTCTCTTTCCATTTGGAAGGTTGCAATAAATATCTTCTCAGAAAACACCAAGTGTAAAAATGCAAGTAAAATTGATAGGCATAAATCCAAGCCATATATCTTTTTCAAGACTGAGTCATAACATATTAGAAGAACAGGAGTAAACCTCTCTTTTAAAAGCTGCAGATCTTGAGGCTTCTGGTCTCTGTTACTGTTTAATACCATTGCACTAGGGCAGGAGGTCTTGGACAAATCTGCAATAGCTGGCAAATAGATAAGCAGTGACTGGACTGTAAATGAAGGACGAGGGTAGTAAATGAGATCATGTATCCAAAACAGCTTAACTGTCTCAGTGTCTTTCATAAAAAAAAGACACCTTTATATATAACCCTGAAAGTTATAATCCTGAGAAACCTATATATTAATCAGAAACAAAACCCAAGTATTTTTTGGCAACTAGTCTTTCTTATCTACTTCTTTTGCAGCAAATATTTGCTCTTAAGAGTATGTTTTCCTTGTGATGCTTGGATAGCAGAGAATATCCATGCTGTCTTTGACTGAGGGTCCTTCCAGCCCTTTATTCAATTAGACAAGTGGGCAGCAATGGGTACCTAGTGAGGAGTAGAAGAAGGAAGCAAAGTAGTGATACATCTGAATACTTCTTTTCAGTATTCAGTCTGTCAACCAAGGGCAATGCTTAAATATTTATTAATTTTCAGTCCATTTGTTGGAGGTTTTCTGTTTTTTCTTTTTGACAGACTTGTCCAGCTGCTTCTTGAACCCGTATAATTTTTCTTTGTACACGGTAACCTCTTTCAGGCAGCTCCGCAGCTTAGTAGCTCCTTGTGTGAGGAAGTATCTCTGTTTGGAACTTCTGGAACTTAACAGCTTTCTAGTTTGACTTCATATCCCCTAGTCTCTTATGCTGGAAAACGAAATGAGCAATCATTTCTTATTCGCCATATGTGTCATTCCTTATTTTATAGATCTTGGCCATAGCTTCTTCTCAGTCTGCTTTTTTTTCTTTTCCACCTGAATAGATCTGATCTATCTTCATGTTCCTCAGTTGCAGCCTTTTCATGCTTATGGCTCTCCTTGTCTTTCTTCTGTATCTCTTCTAGTTCCACTGTATTGCTCCTAAGATGGAGAGCAAAGCTGTGCACAGTGGTTACACGTTAATCTCACTGTGAATTTGTTCTGTGAATAACTCGCTCAAAGCTACTTGCTGCATTTTTCCAGATCATTTGAATATGTTGAACATCGTGGGCCTGAACATGAATTCACCAGCAACTTTCTTGTGCTGTGCAAACCAACCATTTATTCTTGGCAGTGTTTTAATAATTTTTCATCAATTGACCATGTAAGGACCTGTGGGTTTTTTAAAGTGTCTTTAAGGCGCCTCGTAATCAGTCTAACTTGGTTTCGTAAAGGTACCCAAGATGAACTAAGCTTTGCTCATTCACAGGATTGTCACCTCAGAAATATTCTGGAGGTTTTCTCATTGTAGTTTACCTGCAGAGAAAACTGTGGTGTCTGCTCTCCTGCAATATATAATGCTCATCCAAGTGCATACTCATTTTCTTTGTTGTAGTTTCTACTCCTTGAATCTTCTAACCGTAGTCTGGCAGGTTGATCTGTAGTTCTTCATATCTCCTTTGAAACATCTTTTGAAAGATGGTATTGTATTTGATACATTCCTGTTCTGTCATATTGAGGTGATACTAGGTGAGAGTTTCTGCACTGTGGTTTGACTTTAGGTCTCTTGGGTGTCTGCCTCTGGTCCTGGTGTTTTGTTGCCACTTATTTGGCTCTTTAATCTCCGGACATTTCACTTTGAGGTAAATACAGTGTCATGTTATCCACAAAGAAAGGTTCTGGCACAGAAGTCTACCCAAGCTCCACCATACTCAACATGTGTTTAATACAACCCTCACAGATGCTCTTTTCAGTCCTTCCATCATCTGTTGGCCTTCACATTGTCAGGTACACTTTCTGTCCCTGGCAGTTTTGACAAAGGACAAGTGTTAGTTTTTATATCTTATAAGATTCCCCTTGCTTTTGGGAGCTGCCTTAGTGTAATGTTTACTTTGTCTGCTGGAGTTTGGTCTTTGTATTTTCCACATCTGGATGCAACTTCAACTCTTTGAAGAATTGTTTCTTATTTCTAATAGTTACTCTACTTACTATTCGGCTGTGCTCACTTCCTTCTGGTTGCTTTAAAGTCATCTTTTATTAGCTGGCAGGCATTAGATTTTTTTCTCCTACATGGTGTCTTTGAAGTGCCCCTGCATTTGAAAAAGGCTTTACCCTTTGGTGCTCACTTTCTGTTCCTTTTAAAAACCTTTTCTTAATATAGCCCTCCTGTTTTGAGATTGAAATAATTGTCATAAATGTTTTTATATCTTGCTTTGTCAACAATGTTAGTTTTATACCCCGTTATGGTCATTGTTAAAAGGTGTATCCTTGGGAAAAATATCTTAAAATCAAGTTTCCTGCACTACTAAACTGGCTTTTTTGCATGTGAATCTCTGGCATGACTGCTTCATGGTACAAGTACATTGTGTAAAAATCATCACATCGTGGCGTGAGGTTTGCACAGTCTGCTACAAGGAGATGACTAAAATATGTCATTATTACTGTGCTTCTTTTCCTAGCACCTGTTGTTTAATCTCTGTTACCATTTCGTGGTTACTACATTTTCTGTCTTAATGGTCAGTCAGGGAGTTCTGGCAACTGTACTCACCACTACTTAGACCTGGAATTTCAGTCCACAGATCATTTAATGCTCATTAACATTATTTACTTGTTGATCTGATTTGTCTTTTAGCTTTCTATGGCATAGAGCATGTTTTTCCCCGCTGGTATGACCGTCTTATTTCTGTACTATCCAATTATGTCAGTATTGTCCTACCAGTTATGTTAGTTTATTATTTTAAAGCAAGGTATTTCAATGTTACTGTGTATTATTTTTAGCCTTTGTCGTTTTGCATGTGTGCTTGGGTTTTCCATTTCCCTGCTCTCAGTTTAAATAGGATTCTGTGCTTGTTACTCTCCCTGTTACCTGAGGTTTTGGATTTCTGTGCTACCTTTTCCTTGAGGAAATGGGTTTCTAAAGATTGTGTGTCATTGCAAATTGCTTGCTTTTCTTGAAGTATTGTTTTTAAGTATTATATTTCTATAAGTATTCTTTAAGTACATTCCCCAACCATTTTATCAAAAAGTACTCTTTGAACCTTCTCAGTGCCATCAGCTTTTTCATTTACATGAGACCTACCTATTTCAGTAAGGTTCGCCTTATTCCAGGAATTTGGGGCAGTGACAGGCACTGGAGATATTTTCCACATTAGGGTTAAAATCTGCAGTGGCTGAGAGAGCTGGGACTGTTTAGCTTAGAAAAAAGGAGTCCTGAGGGGGAGACCTTATTGCCCTTTACAGCTACCTGAAAGGAATATGCTGATGGCATAATCCATAAAAAACATTGAATAAAATAGTCCAGGTAGGCATTTTATAATCTTTTAAAAGGTCTTCTCCCAATTTAATGGAAAGCCATTAATAATTGCTTTGTGGGAGTCTGACTTTTTTAGTTGGTGACCAGTTCTGTGTCTTCAGTCCTAGGTAATCTACCCTATTTTGATTCCATTGATGTTAGGCAGTCTTCTTATCTAAATTTCAACTATTAAGGGAAGGCTGTCTCACTAGAAAATAAAATTCCCCTTCACAAGCCATTATGATTTTAAATGCTTAGCTAGCATTATTTTTCCAATGTTGTATTCCTTGGAGCATGTCAAAAAAGACTGGGAAGTCCTAACATACAGCACGTGTTTATTCTTCTGTATCTGTGCTCTCAGCTGAGGGAGTCTCTTTTCTTGAAAATTCCCTTTTGAGTATTGTTAAAAAAGTCAATATATGAGCATATATACATTTTCAGAGGCAGAATTACAGATTATGTTTTACATGCTGCACTCAAACTGTTGGTGAATATTTTAGCCATTTCATAGCTTCTTTAGCATCAATGCTTGTCCTAAAAGTGGACTGCTTCATTCATGCAACGTTTGGTATTTTTAAATCTCTTCTTCACAAGATATTAATGTCCTTTTTAATAAGAAATAGTCTTCTCTCCATGAATCTCAAAGCTCTTTATGAGTACTCAGTAACTTGGTTATAGCAGGATTATGTCATCACTAACACTGATATTTTAAGAGCCTAAAATAACTGACTTGGAAATAACACTTGTGGTTTGTTTTTTTTAATCTACTCATGTTACATGCAACACCTACAGTCAGTATTACCTGTTAACAATTGTGGGCACTTTATTCTCTGATTACTTTGATTCTGCAGAGATGCCAGTGCAGAGTGGGTTAGTCCAGCTGTATTTTTCTGCATACCTGAGCTACCTTGGGCCTCTGTGTGCTGCATTGCACAGTGCGGTGTAAACAGGCTTTAATTAGCTGCCTTTCTGGAATGCACATCAAAGTCTGATTATTTAACCAACCATTTTCAGGTGCACTGAAATTATGGATGTAGGTGGAATTGTATCTTTCGTTGCTGAAATGTTGCAGGAAATATCTGCCTCCTAACTGAAACTGAAGGAGACATAGAAGTCAGGGCACATTATGTGGGATACCAGCTGAGTAGGATAAAAGCAAGCTGTCTTTTGCAGCTGCATTTAGGAGTCCCAGCCAGAAAGAAAATATTCCCTTTCACATATCCACTAGAAAGTAGAAATTGTTCAGAGCTTTTCTATGAGAATGATGCTGGACCGAATTCAATTCAACTATAAGAAGTCTCCACTTCCACGGGAAGCTGTGCTTGGCCCAGGGGCCCTATTCATGGGAATACTGTCCCTCTTTTACAAGTACCGAGCAAATAGAGTCCCGGAGATGGTGTCAATACAGTTGGAGGACAAGTAAACCACTGTATTGATTTTGACATAAATCCAAAGTAATATCTCTCTGCTGTTAACAGAAACCGTATAGCTTGGAAGAGAGCTCATTGAAATAGTGGCTTAGGAGAAGCAGGCAGCCAAATTAGGGGAAGTCTGATTGCAGTGTTGGCTCAGTTTGGTTATCCACGGAAGTAAATCCTACTAAGAGTCTAGAATGGATTATTTTATTCTTTAACATAGGAATAGAGGGGATGCGTATTTCTTAAGATGACATTGGCGTATACTTCTCTCCTTGTGTTATATTCATGGATCATCTGGACGTACATTGTTCCACAGCTGAGTCTTACCAGGTTTGAAACTACAGGGCTGGTTGGCAGGTGGATTGCTCCATTTGGATGGGAATACATGCTGTGTTCTTGGAATGGCTCTTCTACTAATTTCAATAGTATTTTTTTCCCAGCATCTAAAAAGAAATTAACTGGACCATGTTCTAAGAGAGTAGCCTTTCTGAAAAATGTTTGGGGAAGCAATCTCCTTTGGCTATTGGAATGGTTTTGATAGGTTCTCAACTTCTATGTATTTGTATGTGCCTTTATGAGCCATTGGTCTCCAGAGTGTGCTGGATAATCTCCGACTGTTCATGATTGTCTCTGTGAATCAACAAAATACAGGAATTGGATTGTATGCTATCGGATTTAATTCATTATGTGTGTGTGATTACTTTTACTTGTGGTTTAATATCTTTCTTTCTCTTTTTTTTTTCTGTCCTTGATACAGAGAAATTCTCATTGAGTCCTCAAGAGACATTTTGTCACTTGAATATTTAATAAAAATTGGTGTTATGTCCGCCAGGGTGCAGTCTTTCCCAAAAAAAAAAAAGCTATGGTGGTCAGTAAGTGTTCAGTGTACCACCTGTTCCTTGGAAACCAAATGAATTTATTTGTTTGTCTTATAAGATCATGCTATCCACTTCAGGAGAAATGAAGAAAAAAGTTACATATATGTATTAAAATTGTAAATATCCTGAATAGATATGAAATGGTGATTCATTTTATAAATTATTTATGAGAGTAAGTGCAGCAGATTTTGTTGTGGTTGGGTTTTTTTTAATTTTGTTTTGTTTTTAATGAGGCTTGATAGCCGTAGTCAAGAAATGAGAAGTGAATACTTCATTTTTTTTTTTAAATTAAAGACCATGGCTGCTGCTTCTGGTACCATCCACATTAGTTAAAGCAACTCCTTTCAAGTTGAAGGAACAAGCTTTCCCAATTCTGGCAGGACAAAGATTAAGTAATTTTTGCTGTGGGATACAGCATACACACAAAGCCTTAGAAAATTTCATTTGATTTTGTTTTTCCCTCATCTCTGTCCTCTGCCTTCCAGCTGCTGCCCCCCCAGGACTGCCAAAGATGAGTAGCACTCTCTTTGACCCAGCAGAAGTCGTGGGCAGAGCAGGAGGCTGCTGTTGAAGCCAGAGGGCTCTCTGTATGCGGCAGCCACAGGCTGGTTTCTGTGTGACTTACTGGTGTTGCAAACCGAGGAGCAGTGCCCTGCACTGAAGCAGCATCCGCTCAACATCATGTGTCACTGACATAAGATTTTGAGCTAGTCTTTTCCTTATGCCATGTTACAAGAAGAGGTTGCTATGGCATTTTAAGATCTAATGCTTGCGTTAGATCTGAATTCAGCATTGGCCTTGCTTGGAGCGGGGCATCCTGGGGTCCCTTCCCCGCAGATTCTGTGACTTGGCTCCTTGTGATTACCCTTTGTATCTTACATTATGTATCTAATATTATTAACTATTGCCTATTATATTTCTTTGTTTCTCTGTGTTGTTCAAATTTAAGCATTCTGATAGCAGTATGTACTCAAGGTCCTCATGGTACTCTTCATGGTAATCTTTATACTCAGGCCAAGTGCAAAGTTAATGGGATTCCAAAGTTTCAATCCTTCGTCATCCCCAATTCATTCAGAGTCAACAGGAAAGACTTTGCAGAGGGGCAGAGTAGTGAAACTTGTACAAAACTGAAAAGTTTGTAATAACAGTATTTTTTTTTCCTCTTCTTTCAGGTTATGCATTAGATCCCTCTGTAGATAACCCTGAAGCTGCTACGAAATATATTGGTTCTGTAGAAGAAGCTGAAAAAAATCAAGGTAATTAATGAAGAATCTTGTATAAATTACTTGTATCTCTTAATTGTTTTCATTTCTTCTTTACTAAGGAATGGAATAGGTATTAGTAAAGGAAGGTATTATGGGAGACTTACCCATGTCAAAAAAACACAATAAAGAAAGAGATGTGTTGCAATTTTAATGTAGTGGGGGAAGAGAGATACTGGAGTGTTTTGTTTCCTTGAAGTAGCAAATGTTTCAGGCTGTCACAACAAATTTCAAATAGGATTTGCAGTGTGCCATTGCATGAATGCAATTTATCTGTACAATTTGAAACAGCTTTTTGGTCCTCTTAAATTCTGTCTTAGCTAATGTTGTCACGTGTCTGCATGAGGATACCTGTATGTTGAGCTAATCACCATGACTGCTCCTCAGGAGCAAACTGATCACTCTGTGTGCAACCGCTGGCACTCCTGTTGGGAGCTGCCTGTTATCTCTCCTTAGCAAAGTTAAGCTCTTTGGGTTATTTGGGAAAGAAAAACCACTGGAAGGTTGCCAAATGGTAATGGCATGGCATGCCACTGGGAGGATTGACTACCAGAGGCGTGGGGCTTGTAATTAATACTTTGATACGAGATATTTAACACTCGAAGGGACTTTGAGACTCAAAGTTCACATTGGAAAACTGTACCTGTGTAAACTTCATAGTTATGCTTTCCCTTGCATGTCTTTTTCAAACATCCTATTCATGTGGCTATACAAAGGGTCTTTATTTCTGTGTCCTCTTCCTCGGAATATATCCAAGCTTATTTCACTCTTTGCTTCCAAAGAAGGGAATTACTAAGATTAAACCATTAATTTTTTTTTTTCAAAAACCCTTTTTGTAACAGAATTTCGTACTTCGTTTTAAGAAAACCCTTGATTAATGTGCGATTCCTTCTGATCACTACTTAACTTTTTGCACTGCCTATTCTTCCCTTGTTTGTGTAAAGCTTCTTCTGTCTCTTGCTCTAGATGGGTATTACTGCTGCTGTAGAAAAACATTGTTTGAAAATTGAACATAATTGTATATACAAGCTTGAAAAACTTAAAAGATGTTAAAATAATTACCTACAGGGTTTTTTTTCCTCCCATATCTATGTTGTATAGTGGTTTTGACACATGAAGTTCTGAGGGTACGATATTTGTGAAAAGCTAGTATTTCTATGAAAGAACAAGATAGTGGTTGGAGGGAGATGTCTCTGTCAATAGTGACAGACTTTTTAATAGGGCCTGTAGCAATAGGACAAGGATAATGATTTTAAGCTAAAAGAGGATGGACTCAGACTAAGTTATAAGGAAGAAATTTTTGCAATGAGGTTGGTGAAATACTAGAACAAGTTGCCCAGACAGGTAGTGGGTGCCCCATCACTCGAAACGTTCAAGTTCAGGTTGGACAGGTGTCTGAGCAACCTGATCTAGTTGAAGATGTTGCTGCTCATTGCAAGGTGGTTGGAGTAGGTGACCTTTAAAGGTCACTTTCAACCCTAACCATTCTATAATTCTATGAAATTTTACTAAATTAAAATACACAGTTGTGGTTGGGGTTTTAGGAGACTTGTCTTATTTTTGTTTTGGGCCAAGTTATTTTGAAACCAAGAAGGGTCAGAGGGATCAGAAGGCAAGAAGACTCTGCTTTCAAAAACCACACTGTTTAAAGTATGAATATTGGTGTATTCATACAGTCTGAAGACTTACTGTTAAAAATTCATGGATACATGCGTGGTTAAATACTCTAACAAGCAAGGATACACAGTTAAAGTGGTTCCTCTCTTACTGTGCGTAGTTAGCGGTGTCCATAGCTGGAAAAGTGAGCAATGCTTTGGCTAATTTTGCTCAAATACTTTTTGTATGTTGTACTTCATACTGAAAGGAGCAGTGGTGGTGGCTTTTTCTTTTAAACTGACTATGGTGTGGTCTCTGATGTTTTATTCTGTGTTAGCAGTTAGTCAGTGTATTGTTTCCTTCTTCAGGTTTAACAGTGTTTGAAACAGGACAGAGGAAAATTGAAAAAAGGAAGAAATTCAAGGAGAATGATGCATCTAATATTGATGGTTTTCTGGGACCATGGGCAAAGTATGTTGATGAAAAAGAAGTAGCCAAACCATCAGAAGTAAGTACCGCTTTAACAAAATGGATATAAATTGCTAGTACATTAGTGTTAGTGTTTCAACAGAGATCCAGCTGCACTAGTTCTTGTCCAAGCAGAAGATCCATGCTATGCTCTCGGGTAATAGAAACATTTTGGATGGTATGTCCAAATGGGATGTTCCAAATATTCTGAATTCAATTATTAGGAGCACTTTTTGGAAATTAAATTAATTCAATCCTTGTGTGGAGTCTGATTAAAAGAAGCAGCTTGGAAAAAAAAATGTAAAACTTCTTTGAAAAAAAAGAGCAAATGAAAACCCCCAATATCCCACACACAAATACACACACCCTGAGCCATCCAACCAACAGATATCCTTCCTGTCCAGTCAGTGCTTAGCTTTAGTCTATGAATAAAAAGATAATAGTTCTTTTCAGTGTACACAGCTTTCCAAGTTTTTGTGGTTTTGATAAGTGTATTCTCTTTATTGATGCTTAGAAATATTCCTAATCTCGTTTAGCAAGTAATTGTGTTCTTAATAGTGAGTAAACAGTAGTACAGTTTTGGATTTTGTTATGTGATTCTGAATGCTGACTTTTTAAGAGATTATGTTTAATTTTTTCCAGGAAGAGCAGAAAGAGTTGGATGAAATAACAGCTAAGAGGCAGAAGAGAGGAAAACTAGAAGATGATAAACCTGGAGAGGAGAAGACTATATTACATGGTAATGGCATCTTCCTGGCTGTTCTCGTTTTCTATCTCGCTGTGTTTTCTTGCCTGCTGCGTTAATTAGTAAGGATGGCAGACAGCCTCAGCAGTTTTGCTGAGGCACCTTGGTGTTTCTGTATTGGACATAACACCACTCACAGGCATAAGCATAAAGGACAGGGAAAGAGATAAACTTGGACTAATTCCAGTTTGTACTGTGAAGAGCAGTGTGGAAATGTTGTTTTCCAGGGTACTGGTTTTATTTATTTATTTTTAATGTTACTAGATGCACGTATCCTTTTCCTGTTTCACAGAGCAAACACATTGAAGTTAAGAGTTTGGCTTAGTTTCAGCTTCAGAATTACTATAGTTTTATGTGTCAGTATTTTCATCAGCAGGTAGTGCTCTGAGTTATGGTTTATGAACAATTTAGAAAATCACTTGGACTTTACACTTCTTCAATTTTTAATGTAAATGTTCTTGCCGTCATACTATGAATAACTGTGTATCAATTAATTACCCTGCAGAAGCCTGTAGTATGTGGCACCTTCATAGAAAATGGTTTGTTAAGTCAGTAAAGTTCAGTAATTTTTTGAAACTGTTACTTCAGCTGTCTGCATACAAAACAGGCCTGTGTTACACTGCTTGGTGCAGATAGTTTGGTAAACAGGGTCTCTCTTTGTGTACCAGTTTCTACAGCCAGGCTCACACACACAAGCTGTGAGCATCCTTTCTGCTGTGCGTTGAGGAAGAAGTGGTGCCTGTGAGACAAGTGTTGCTGACATTAGTACTTTGTTCTGTTTATGTATAGTAGATCATGACAGTATTTGTTGAACAGCAGTGAGCATAACAAACATGAAATTTGAGCCACTGAACCCCCTATGGACTAATTATTTTGTATCCGTGTTTTCATGCTCTCTACCTGAAATTTCACAGTGAAAGACCTTGTCATATAAACTGTGATCTTGCACACAAACATTCCAGAAATAGGCCATTTTGAAGACGTGTGTTATCATGGATGCTGTGCAAAAGTACAACCAAAACTGCCATAACAATATTCCAGAAACTGAGAAATTAGTTTAATCAGCGCACAGTTTATTGTCATGGCTACTGAACGCGCGTCTACTCTGAAATAATCCGTTTTGATGCACAATGCATCCCTGTGTTTCTGACTGTCCAGTTGCTTCTTAAATCTAGTTAAAGAGCAGCTGTTGGCTGCTGCTGACCAATATTGGTTCGTGCTGGCCAAATGAATCTTTTCTTCCTTGATTTGTAATTCTGTTGACGTGACTGACACAGCACAGAGCTGGCCAGAATGTGAGTTGCAAGCAAATGTCAGGGTTAGAGTTGGGCTTTTTCATCTATGTAGATTAAGTCTAAGCAAAGTCTTTTTGGTCAGGGGAACTCTCCTGCTGTTTGATGATGAGTAAGATGTACAGGAGAAAGATTGTCTTAGTGTTTGGATTGTCAGATTCTAGGCCGACTTTGCTGAAATGACTTATTTGATATCGGTTAAACTCAAATTAAGATTCTACATCTGTATCCTATGAAGTTGTTTTTTCTTATACTCCCTCTCTCACCTCTCCCTCTACAGCAGAGCAGCTCTCTTGGGAATAACTGTAATTTTATGAGTTGTTGAGCCTTTCAAGTGTTATAACCTCTTAAAATATGGATTCTCAGAATTCTGTGTTTACCTTTTCAGTTAAAGAAATGTATGACTATCAGGGGAGATCTTATCTTCATGTCCCTCAAGATGTTGGAGTTAATCTCCGTTCTACAGTACCACCTGAGAAGTGCTATCTTCCAAAGAAACAAATCCATGTGTGGTCTGGGCATACAAAGGTAGGAATGTTTGTGAGCATACAGCGTAACAACCTATTTAATTTTCAGTCTGCAGCTAATAATTTCTATAAAATTGAAGAATCAGTAGAAGGAAAGAGTATTTTCCTCTTTACCATACTCTGCGTGTATTTGATTGCATTACATGCTCACACAAGGTGCTTGCCTGCTCAATTGCAGTTGTCTAGCTGCATATATTTTTGTGTTAACATAGTGACTTCCTGAGCTACTTTAAAGGGAAAAGTGCTATTCAGTGACTTCTGCAGGATTTGAAATTATTTCCTAAACTACTATATGAGTAACAGTAAGGCTAATTCTAGAGATTCCTAAGAATGTTTGGAGGTTGAGGGGTTTTGTAGTAAAAGTGCTTAAGGGCTATTTTGTATCAAACTTATGAAAAGTTACATAGGTTTTGTGATTATAGTGCATCAGCATTACAGGTTTCACATATACAGCTAGTACCTTTGAGAGGTGTGTCTTGGCAAGCGTTTTCTTTGATGCTGCTTAACATCCACAGTTCCTTCTTGTGTCAGATACCAACACTGTATACATTCTTCTGGTATTAAAAAAGTGTTTCACTGCTCAGGGTTGTATAGCATATACTCAATTTGCCACTTCTTTTGTCACTAATTTTAAGTATTGCTTGAGGGGGAATATGCTGCACTGCAATGGACAACACCTTAGTAATATTTGAAAGATAGAAGAAAGGGGGACACAGGGAATGTTTTTAGCTTTTACCATTTTTTTCAGTTGAGTCTCATCTCTGAGCTCTTCTTTGATGACTGCTGCATCAACGAGCTTATAGCTGCAACTCTCAGGGCTTTCCAGAATGACATCTTCTCCCCAAAGCTCTAGTCACTCCTCTGCCTATTATCCTATTACAACAGACTGATGTGTAAAATAGCTTTTTCCTTCAAACAAGATGAATAATGATATCGATGAGAGAGGCAAAAGAAAAATGGGCTGACAAATTTAGAAAAGCTGGGGGATATAAGTAGACTATAATAGGGAGGATAAAATACCCAGCTCCAACCAGGGGTGGGAGGGAGGAACTCGATGGCTTATGAACAGAGTAATCGACATGAAATGGAAAGGAGGGACATTAAAACCACGAGTGCTTGGGGGTCTTTGGACTTCCTCGAAAGGAGTACCTGAAATACAGGCAGCTGTGAGGATGCTGTGCTCAGGAAATCTGAGCTCCATGGGTAGAAGGCACTGGTAGTATATGTAAGAAATTGAGCTGGCCAAAACTTTCTTTTTTTTTTTTTTTGGAAAAAATTCCTCATCTTCCCCACCTGAAAAGGCTTGTTATACAGAGACAGTCCCCCAACCCTCAGTTTGTATTTATTTGCTGTGTTTACCACAGTAATGGTGTGGATGTTGAAGGAGGTTATATATACAGCTGTTAAAGTGAATCAATTTTTTTCCAGTAACAATTGTTCAGAATACATCACTGTTTCTAAAATAGAATGTTGGCAGCTTATTTCTTTTCAAGATACAGTATCTGTATATTTTATGAAGGTAAGCTTTAGCTTTTTGCTTGGAAAAGAGGGCACATGAACTGAGGAAACATCTAGATGATCCACTTACTGTTAACTTATGTTCTTATTTACAGGGTGTCAGTGCAGTCAGATTGTTTCCTCTGTCTGGGCATATACTGTTGTCTTGCTCTATGGATTGCAAAATTAAGGTGAGTTATTTTTCTATTTTAATGTATAGGTTTTATACCATCCTGGAATACAGACAGTGCATTTTAGGATACATAAACATTTGGTAGTTCTACCAAATACCTTTTGTCTGTGTTGCTTTTATTTTTCTCACTTAATTTTTAAATTACAAATTCATTGCAACAAAGATAGAAATAGTACACAAGACTGAGGCTGTTAGAACAGTGTTAGTTGTTTATTAATAGCATTTAAAAGGTCACAAGTTTCTCACGTTATTGCTTTTGTTGTTATATTAATTCATTTTCTCTGAAACCTAGTGTTACAACTAACAATAAGTCTCTGCTGAAGTCTTTTACTGGAGCATTTGTGGTATGAACTAATCTCACTTCAGTCCAGCATATAGCATCAGAAAGCTGATGTTTTGAGGGTTTTTTTCAGTAGCAAAATCTTAAGTCATTGAAGTTGGAATATGGTATGGGAGTTTTAGTTTATGCTGAGGGGATTTTGCTAACAGGAAGGTGACAGCATTCTGGTGAATTTCTGGATAGATTGTGATTAATCAGTAGATGGTATATGTTTGTAATTAATTTCTTTTAAAATGTTGCCATATATGTTTGCACTTAATTTCAGCATCATTATTGCTTAACAATTGACATATTTCCCCCCCATCCTTTTTTTCCGAAGCTATGGGAAGTGTATGGTGATCGAAGATGTCTACGAACGTTTATTGGTAATAGTCTTTTTTAAAACTCATTTATGTCTAGGACAACTTCCTGGAAGAATATGATTTAGGTTAGCTTATTAACTTATCATAGAGAGGACTTGTGTGCATCCAAGGCAAGGAGTGTTTGGTATGATCTTGGCAGTAAGAATTGAAAAAAAAGCACGTTTCATTAACGACTTCGTCATTATACCAAGCAATTTAATGTTGATGTGTAGCACCTTACAACCCTTAAAACAAAACATTAGTGTACTACAGTCATCAATACTTTATGCAAGACTCCTTTTTGAAGGCAGAATTTTGACATTTAATTGCCCCATCTTCATGTTGAAAACAGCAGCCCTCTGTATTTAACCAGCAAGAGCATTTCATGATCTGATGATCCCACCTTAAATAGGTCGTTCCATCTGTGCTGAGTTTTTAGTGCAAAAGCATGGGAAATCTTTTTTAGGTTCAGGTGGAGTCTTTGTTCATGTAACAGGTGCTTTTTAAAGCAGATGGCTGAGAGAGAGAGAAATACAAACTTCTTAGCAGCCTTGAATGCAGAACAAAAGTAGCTGATTCTCCTATTGAAATAGGAACATTTCTAGAACACTGAGTGAATATATGTTGAGTAACAATAAAGAAGTCTTTTTTCACCTATTATTTCTGATGACAGCAGCGTGGCAAAGATGATGGCTCAAAAAAGGTTCTCTCTCAATAGACTGCTGGTTTTGAGCAGTGTGACTGTTTTTCTCAAAAGGTTCTTATTATTGACCAGATTTGCCTGCCATTTTTCTGTATTTCAATTACTGTGTCAATATTTTAACTAAAAAGAACTACAAGTCTGATGTGGTGGTCAGATGAAAGTATTGAGGCTGAGGGGGTAGCAAGGTTAACATCAGATGAAAGCATTCTTAGTTTTCTGATCTAGTATTTTCCATATTTTGTACCTGTTTTCTAATTATAAATGTTTCTCCATTAAATGTGTCTCATGTAGTGTTTGTCTCTCCTCTTTTTCATTAGATGTTGCCATTTATTAGAGTGTTTTAAATTTCTTCTGAAGTTCTGCTTGTGTATCAATTTATGGTGGTTGGTTCTGTGCAATGCTTTTGTTTCTCTCTCCAGTGTCTTAGAGGTGTGTGGGTGTTATGGGGTTTTATTCTCATCATTCTTTAGGAGTTACTTTTTCTTTCTCACTTGAATTATTCTTTACTAATTTTCATTTAGAACTTCAATAAGTGATTTTTTTCTTCTCTTTGCATTGTTAGAGCATTCAACTTGAGTAAAATGGGGTGGGGTTTTTTAAAAACCCAACACATTCGTTCTAAGTATGAATGGATGAAAGTTTACCATTGCATTTTTTCTGTTTTGTAGGACACAGTAAAGCTGTTCGAGACATCTGTTTTAACAATGCAGGCACTCAGTTCCTTAGTGCTGCATATGACCGCTATCTAAAACTCTGGGACACTGAAACAGGTAGGCTTGTATTTGTAGGTGCTGTTATTTGGCACTACTTTTAGTTAATAGTGACTGTAAAGATATCTTGTCATTCAGGTTCTTTCCAGTTGTCCTTCATATTGTCTTGTAGTTCACTGTTTAGGCTTTCATTACAGGATAATTAGTCTTTTTTCCCTTATATGTTTTGTTGTTATCTGTAATGGTGCAATTGACACTACCTGTATTTCATACACCTTTTTATTTGAGAAGTTTGATAGTTATTTGTAATGCTAGAACAATTTCTCAGCAAAAAGACATCTTGCCAAATCAGTTAATTGCATGTTTACATTTACAACCATAAAATTACTCTTTACACCTAAATATGCTTAATTTAGAAAAATTATCTCACTTGGTTTTTTGCTTAACGTGAACTTGAAGAGCACTCCAGATAAAGAAAGGTGGTGATAACTGAGCTGCTGGTATAGAGAGCTGAAGGATAGGTCTGACACTCTCATGCCTGGGAGATGCTCTGTAACATTCTAATACAAATAGTTTGTTGAGTTAAAAAAAAATACAGGATAGGTTTTGTCAGTATTCTTTTAAACCTGGGTCTCTTCCTAAGACAGGAACGTCCCATGTTTGAAAAACATGTTAGTTTTCTGGGTTAGCAGTGCCACTAATCTTAAACAGGTGATAGCCAGAAAGGTGTAAGCCAGATTCTCCAGTCTTGAGTTTGAACTTGAGTCTGAACTCAGTTATGTAGACAGAGCTTTTGGATTAACACGGCTCTTGTAAGTTACGGACAGCATGTAATCAGGGTTTTTGCGGCTGAAGCTGAGGGGAGGTCAGGGCTTTATTTTGCCATTGGACTACTGTTACCCTTTTCTAAGGTTAGTCTTGGGTTCTTGCCCAAGTTTGTTTTCTGTTGTTGAAAAGACCTCTGATCCTAAGGAGGTGATGTTTTGCAAAGACAGTGGTCATCTTGTGATGTCCTGAACCAGTTGTTATGTTCTTGGTCTGTCCTGGTGGCATACAGGGTACTGAGCGCTTTTATTGTTTGGAAAGCTGTAGCAAACTTACAGAACAGTTTGTATGTGTGCATGTTTATGTAGGTGGATGCGCACAAATGTGAAAGAAGGTCTAATCAAAGAGCAGGGCGAATTCTACCCTCTAATTCTCTCAAGGACTTTAAAAGAAGTATTGTCTGCTCTTTGTAAAGTGCTTTTTTTCAATATCTGCAAACAACCAATCAGCCCATAGCGCTTCCAACCTGATTCACTATGAATGGGTTTTCTGTTGCAGGGCAATGTATTTCAAGATTCACCAACAGGAAGGTTCCTTATTGTGTCAAGTTCAATCCTGATGAAGATAAACAAAATCTCTTTGTTGCAGGAATGTCAGATAAGAAAATTGTGCAGGTATATCTACCCAATATTTATTTTTCTAAAAATACTGCTATTTAGTAAAAAACAGGTTCTCATTCTGACCCTTTTAATTGTAGTGGGATATTCGAAGTGGTGAGATTGTGCAAGAATACGATAGGCATTTGGGAGCTGTCAACACCATTGTGTTTGTGGATGAAAATAGAAGGTTTGTGAGTACATCTGATGACAAGAGTTTAAGAGTCTGGGAATGGTAAGTTTAAAATTTTGAATTTTACCCCAAAGTATATTGTGAGCAAACTGAGAAGAGAGTTTATTTTTAAAAGTGTACATAGCACATAGGCCACTGGAGTGTACTAAGTTCTAGCTAGCTCGAGAAAAGCTTTAAAACCCTCTTCTGACTTAATGCTTGAAACACTTCACAGATTTCCTCTTCCCCAAAGAAAACAAGACAGCCCTATCAGCCTGAAGCACACTGCACTCTATTAGTGGTCTCTCTTCTCTCCCCTTTCCCAAGGGTGTATTAGTCTTTAAATTAACCTCTTAAAGAAATGTTTGCTCTATTACAATTGGGGTGTGTTGGTTTTGAACGGTTTGAACTTGGATGTCCATAGTGTTATATAATACTTGGCCCATGTTTGAAATAACTAGTTTAGTGTAGCTTTATTCTGGTTTTCTGTTAGTCTGGCTTTTGACAATCATTGATACACACAGTATGAATACAATAGATGACAGAAGAGGGAGAGTCTGTCCAAGAAAAAATAATACAAAATATTTGAAATGGCCTCCAGTTTTTAACATTTAACCTGTGGAGAAAACAGATCACTCCTATCTGAAATGTTTTTTGCAAGATTCTAGGTATTAAGATCTTGAACTTAAGACTTTTAAGATTCCTCTAGGATTTGAGATTTCCTTTTGAAATAATCAGACCCATATCTTGAGGTATTCATTTCCTTTTGCTGTTCACACATGCAAAGCTGTTGCATAATACAGACACTAGTTCGGCAGCTCTGTGACTAATCAGTTCCTTCCTAGCTGCCTTTTTTCTTCTTTTTTCTTTTTCTTTTTTTTCTTTTTTTTTTCCTGTAGCCTAGACAAGAGACTCCAATCTGTGGTATTGGAATGCTACCCAAGCAGCCTGCTAAATCCTCAGCTTGTCTGTGATCGGCTGCTATCATTGCCAGTAGCAGTGGGAATGACCAAAGTCTGGGAACCCAGGCTTAGGCTAGACATAAAATGCTGTCACCATATGCCACTCCAAGAAAGCCTCTGTTCAGTACTTAAGTAGACCCATGCAGTTACTGAGCTCCTTAAAGAAAAATCTTTACAATTCCATGTCTGCTAAGGAATGTCTCCTCTCTGCTGAGTGGGAGGATGATCTCGCTTGCACAGATCTGTTATTTCCCTGAGATTGGATTGCCCTTGTTTTATGAGCTTTGTGTGATGGCTGAAATAAATAGTGAAGTGGGTGGATTTAGTCAGTCTGTGGGGAAAAGCAGGAAAGGCAAAAAGGTTCTGGCATGGGAACATCGCAACCTGATTGTTCCAGTAGCAGAAGTTCTTTCCTTCTGAAGAAAAAAAATATGTAATAGCTTGTTGTACACTGAAGAAAGAGCTCCCTTGTTCAAATGATAGGGAACTCAACTCTAGGCAATATTCTGTAATGCAGTTGTTGGGAAATTCTATGGTTTTATAAAGAGCAAATGTAATGCCATCTTCCTGGGCATGACTGGAGAACCTTTCCCCACAACTTGCGATGATGTGTGTTAATTGGTCTGTAAGCATATGTCTATAATTTCAAGATCCAGATTTTTAAAATGCCTTAAAACTAAGTTAATGCATTTGTTATGGGAGATTTTGGAGCTCAGAGACTTCCATGGCAAATTCTTTCTCAAATCCATTTTTCCTAAATTGCTAAGAAAAATTATTTGCTACTTAGCAGTGATTTGGTTACTGCACCTTTTGGCACTTTTCTTCATACGTTCTTCAGCACAATGTTTCTTCAGTATCCTACAGAAACAAAGTAGAAGTAATTATGACCTGAGTATGGCCTTAAAAGCCAGTAATTAAAAGTTGGTCTAATTGCTCAGTTTCAATTGTCTAGAGGAATTCTGTAGTGTGTTTTGTAAACACTTTGACTTGGCCAGAGCTGGTAATGGGATGGCATGTCTGACTGCATCACAGTGAGGAACTCCTGAGAACTTAAATCTCCTTTCCCCAAGAATTCATCCCGTGCACAGATTTCACTGTGCTGTACATAGAATTGCAGTTGCTTGGTTGCTGAAAGTTCAGACTTCAAGTATAGCACAGACTCTCGTAGATTACATGGTTTATTTAGGAATATTAACGGGAGTACTTGAAAATTTGTCTGCTTTTGCATTTCATGTGACTGGGTTATTAAAGGTGGCATGGGTATCATATTGTGTATTCTTTCTTCTAGAAATGCGAAATGTTATTTTGTCTTTGCTTTGTAGGCATCTGATCCTGCTTGGGTTAGCAGTGAAATGAATAGGCCTTTTAACTTTGGAGGCTGTTACTTCTTTTTACCTCCAAGTCAGCCACCAAAGCAAGAAGTGTGCAGTGGTAATTTAGCTATTATGCTGACAGGCTTGGGAGGCTTGTCATGTCTGTAAAGCTATGTCCCTCAGTGGGCCTTTTTGCCCATGGTTCCTGGTAGAAATGGTGTAGTCTCCTGAGAGACATCTTCATGATGTAAAGGTCCCAAAACTGGATTGGACTGGGGGTTTGGGTTGGCTTTGGTTTTTTTCCTTCTTTGATTAAAAAGATTTTTCTTTTTCTTGCCTGGGGAAGAAGTTGTATCAGAACCGTAGTGTGTAACACTTCTAAATCTTGGCTAGCAGGTATCACTTCTGGTATTTAAAACTTTTCAGCCTTTGAAATGCTATGAAGTGGGAAAAGGACTTTGAAATATTTAAATTTTTTAAATTTATCACCAAAAAAAAAATCACAGGAGTTTTGAGGTTGAGCAACCATGGTAGCGTCTGTGTTGGTAATTTTTTTAAGGTTTTTTTAAGGGAGCAGGCTGACATTACTTATTTAGCAATTTAACTGGAAGCAAATGTGAAACACAAATGCATCTCTTTATTCTGCCTAATAGTTTAATGCAGCATATCCTGCTGCTGTCCTAAGTGTGCCTGGTAGGTATCATCATGAAGCAGAGCGGTTGTGAATAAATTCTAGTAGATGAGCCAGCCTTCATTTGTAAAAGGAGAAGAAGGCAGAACAACCTGTGCTGCATTTTAAATTTCTGGCTGCACTACAATTCAGTACTGGAGATGCATCTTCTGTGATGAGACTTTAACAGGGCTTCCAGTGGGATTGGTTTTCCCTAGCATTGAGGACTCCAGGAGATTGCTGGTCTGCAGGAGTGTTGGGTGGTGGGAGCGGATCAGGGCCTGGCCTTGCTGCAGCAATAACCTTGTGTCCTGTTGCAAATGGAGCTGGAAACTGTTTGGGTAGGATGTGGCACGGGGGCTGCACTTTCTGTGCTGTTGTGTTGATTGGCCTCAGAGATGATGTGGATTTTTTGTTACTTGTTTACACATTTGCTGCCCAACAGCAGTGTTAGGTGTGCCTGTTTGGAAGCTGGTTATCCCTGGCCTAAAGCACATGCTTTTGTCCATGGAGTGTATTAAGTGGGTTGCCCTTCTTATTCTGAGGAATAAATGGTTTTAACATTTAACTCACAGGAGCATTTGTGTCGCTTCCTGACAGCAGAGCAGCTTCTCACCCTGCTGCCCCTGTGTGTGTTGCTTAACTCAAGATGACGGGAAATAACTTCCTCCACAATAAAGCAGGATGGTAATTACCTTGCTAATGCCGACCGTATTGCCATCCAACAAGGCTCGGGCAGCTGGGACGAGGCAGCCACCCACGCTCTCCGCTCCGAGAGTGTCCCAGCAGCCCTTCTGCTCTGTGAATTAGACAATGCAGTCATAAACATCCCCTTTGTATTAATTAATGTTGCTACAGAACATTTTGCATGTGTTTTCTGCAGAATACATTAATCAAATCTATTTTATGTTGGAGGTTTCTTTTGCTTAATGAGAAAGCCATGTGCATGCCTTCTCTTTCTTCCAGTCTTCCAGTGCAGGGTATGAGGAATACTGTGAATATGCACAAACCGTTAGTAATTCAATTTATATAGTCAAAACCAAATGGCAGTTCTGCAGAGTAAGGGTTAGACTGCCCTTGTTTTTTCCCTAGGCCTTTGTACAGGACAGTGTATGTTAAGGACATCCTCTGGCACAGTCTTGTATGCAATTGAGCTGGGGAGTTCAGCATTCAGTTCAGCTGTGAATATTTGGAATTGGTTGGCATCCCATTTGGGGAGATCAGGAGGAAAAGGGCATTATCAGAGAGATGAGAGAGAGAATCTTGTTTTCTTTTCTTTTAAAAAAAGAAGAATTTTGAAAAAGGCAGAGCAATTCAAGTTTAAACTCAAGTCAATAAGATATTCCAGTAAGATCCATGCATATGTCAATATGTTCTTGCTATCTTAATAGGAACTTTGTAAGAGCTGCAGTTATACTGGAGGCAATAAAGGAACTTTGTGTTTTAGTTTTGCTCTTAACAATTTGAATTATGACTCTAATTTAGACTCTAATTTAGGATCATTTGAATGGAGTAAATTCACACACTCTGAGGTTATGCTGTAGATGGCTCCACATCTGCATCTCTCAGGTGGACATTCATAATATTTTTGAGCTTTTGCATATTCTTCCTTTGGATGCCACCATACATTCTCCATGGTTCAGTCACCATGTAAATCATCAGCTGACTTGAGGCAGCTCTCTGGAACATCTCCATGTCTTCATAAAACACATACTTCTTCCTTTTGCAGGGACATTCCTGTAGACTTCAAGTACATAGCTGAGCCAAGTATGCATTCCATGCCAGCTGTGACTTTGTCTCCAAATGGTAGGTTAACACTTTACTGCCTTCTTAGACCTAATTTACTTAGGCATGTCTTACTGGTTATATTTCTGTGATGTTGCTGTGTTTCAGCGCAGACTAACCCCCCTCCCCTGTCACTCTGTGCACTTATTCCAAGATTGGACTGGATCTTGTTTTGATTTAAAATTCTAAAGAACAAGTATGTCAAAATGAGGGTTTATATCAGGGTAACTGTATCAGTTTAAAATTGGGCCTTCATCCAGACAAGGCAAAAGGACTCTTCATAGAGCTACTATGTGCTCTTTGCTGTATTTAAAATATTAAGTGAAACAATGGTGGGAACTGACAATGGCAGCAAAGAGTTAAGCAAGTTCAGCAGTCCTTGTGGTGCCACTGTTAAAGCAGGAACTGATGTTGTACATGATCCCATCCCCTTCTGTTCTGAATGTAGTCCAAATAACTCTTGAATAAGATAAATCCCAAATTATCTCAGTGTTTCTTTATGTTAATGTTTCACTGGTGTTTGTCTTCAGTTAGAATCATGCCGAAGGAGGATAATTGTTTAGTGCCTCAATTAATCAGTGAAAATCCTTCTAACAGGACAAAATTCCTGTTACCTAAATTTAAATAGCTTTAGTGTCACCATGATTACAGTGTTCCCAGATTTGCTGTTAACAGTCCCATTATGCTGAGTAGAGGCTGATCAACTTGTTGCACAGGTAATGTTACATTGTCACTGCATAAACCACTTTAAAGGCAGTGACAATATGCAGAGTTCAGGACAGAAGTCTCTGTTCTGAGTGTTCTGTAGCACATCATCTTCACTGGATTCTCAAGCAGGAGTTAATGCACTGCCAAGATGCAAAATGAGGAAGTTAAGATTAAAAAAGCCTTGATTTTTCTTTCACTTAAAACATCTTTATTAATTGCATTCCATTAAGGCAGAGAATACTAAATATTTGCAAAAATGTAAGTATTTTCAAACTCCTTCCTCTACCTTAGACCTATTTTTCCCATAAAGAAAAGAGGGGGTGACTGTCTTAGAGTACCCACAAAACAGTAGATCAAGTAGATTGCAGCTAGATGGATTTTTTTCCCCTCACTGAGTTACTTGATTATGTGCAGCAGCAACATTATACAGTATCTTAAAAACTTAACAGTAAGTCAGTGGGGTTGATGCAGCACATAGCTGGAACAGCCAGAGCTTTAATAGAGTCCTGAGTGCATTTTGTAGGAATAGGCATCCCAAATCCTGTCAAACATAAGGTTTCAACTCCTGTCAGTTGTACCAGGCAGAAGCAATATCAACTGCTACCTAGAACCCTGCAGCATAATGAAAATCTGGATTAAGATAGTGCAAGAAAATTTTAAAAAGTCTGTAAAAACATCCCAGTTAGGTCTTTTTCCTCAGATGCAGCATCGTGACACCATCTTTGTTTATTGCATTTATAGGGAAATGGTTGGCTTGCCAATCAATGGATAACCAAATCCTGATTTTTGGAGCTCAGAACAGATTCAGATTAAACAAAAAGAAAATTTTTAAAGGTCACATGGTAGCTGGCTACGCTTGTCAAGTGGATTTTTCACCTGATATGAGGTAAGTTTTCATGGGAATGAACTCCATCTTAAAGCTTGCAGCTTTGGACACTAAATTTTCTTTTGAATCCCCTGCAACATCCGTGAATGCACAGTCATGCTACTAGCTCAGCATCAGGCAGAGCTCCCTTGCCAAGCAGAACAGAAAGTTTACTCTTAGCATCTGATAGGACTACGAGGGGCTTCCACATCTGACTCCTATCTGTCTGTTTGCACATGGTGTGCACTGCAGGGTCTGTTCCCACAACGTGCACTTGTCTAGGGTATCTGGGATTTGAACTCCTACAGTTTCCCCAGTTTGTAGGTCTGGTGTGAGATCTGGTGTGAGATTACTCTGAACGGTAACTTTTTTCCTGTTGGCTTAGCAATATGCCCATACATTTATTACTGTATGTACGTAAGATACCAGTTACTATAAAAACTGGGGAATAACCTCAGGAAACCCAGAGGAAAAAGCATCTATAATTTTAGAGAAAATTGTGTCGCTTTCTCTTTGGTTCCAGTAACACAGTGCAGGGGATAATCACACTGCTTAGCACATTTACCTCACAGTCGATGAATCACCTTCTGCAGGACTTGTGTGCTCTTAGAGCACAGCATGAATGCTAATTCCTTGGTAGGTATGTTTGCAGGCTCTGTCAGATGGGAAGCTCCCTAGGGGAAGCTCTTTTCTGTTGCTCAGTTGCTACTTGTAATAGTATACAAGCAGTCTGCACACGATACAACTTCCATTTTTTTCCTGTTCATACAGCTATGTGATATCTGGAGATGCAGATGGGAAACTAAACATCTGGGACTGGAAGACAACAAAACTCTACAGCAGGTTAAAAGCACATGACAAAGTCTGTATCGGTGCCGTGTGGCATCCACACGAAACATCCAAAGTCATTACATGCGGCTGGGATGGGCTGATTAAACTGTGGGACTAAAGAGGATGCAAGCCCTGCATACATCTGAGATTAGGGTGCATTCTGCTGTGAGGATGGGTAGACATTTGTAACACTGCAGTTCTCAGCTCACTGTATATATGCACTAAACACCAGGAAATTCAGAAGACTCAAGTGCAAGGATATAGTTCTAAATATGGCATCTGGGAATGAGAAGCTAAGCTGAGGTCATCTGAAGCATGCAGAATCATGTGCCAGTTTGTCTTGCCACTGCTTGTGCAAAACACTCTTGTAAAATAAAATAATTTTAAGAAAAACTATTTTTGTGGTTCTGGCTGTCAGAGAATTAAAGGAGAAAAACAGCAATTGTGTAACTTTCTTCTTAAGAAGAAACCTTTGGTACTTACTGCAATAGAGCTGGAAAAGATAAGCACAAATCCACTTGTTGAGATTTGCTAATTCTCAGTAGAAATGAAGAATTAACTGGAAGCTAGCAGTTGTCAGGTGAACTCCATCAACTGAAATGCAACTCATAGTCTTAGTTTCTGTCTGTAGAATCATGAGGATCACTCACTTTCACCTTTCCAAGTAGTCTTCATTTTCAGGGTTTTCCTTGTAATGGTTGTGTGCAGTGTGTTGGGTTTTTGTCTTCCCATATGCTGTTCTGTTCCAATAAGCATGACATATTACAAAAAAAAAAAGTGAATGTCTCTTGTTCTGTTTGGAATAGTTTGTATTATAAGCCCCATGAAGGTTTTGACAATTTAATGTATATACATGTCACACTTTTTCTCTTTAAAGAACTTATTTTTAATAAATCTTTTTATAAAAAGTCTGCTTATCTTTATTCAATTTTTCTGTCTTGCAGTGTCCATATAAAATATTTCCTACCATTTGTTATTTTAATGTGCAGTTATATCAGTGTTTAGATAAACTCATTCTCTTGCAGTGTTCATTTAAAACTGAGGCAAGTTGGCAGCAAGAGAAAAAAAATCCTTTTGGCTCCTTCTCTGCTCTTTTTTGGGCACACAAAAATAAATGTAGCAAATTTTATCCCATTGATCAGTGTTTAATTACAGTTTTGAATTATGCTATATTGTTTACTGTAAATCAAATCACTGCTCATCCATTATAAAGGATGGCAAAGGAATAATTGCCTTAATTGGCAGCAGGATAGAAGCTGAGGCAAAGAATCCCAAATGGTCGAGATGGAAGGAAATGGGCTGGTTGTTTTGTGGGGTATGGGTTCTTTGACTGGTTGCAAGACAATTCTGGTCTTTCAGAGAGTTACTTACACAAGTTAGGCCCTTGTGAGGGAACAGGAAGCTTTGGCATTTTTAGACCAACTCTGTGATGCTGAGCTCGAGAGTCATTCCACTGTCAGTCCATGCTGTTGTGTGACTGCACTGAGTTTACATGTTCCTGGTTACTTTCCTATCCCAGTAGCCTTGTTTGCCTGAAAAACTCCACACACTGTTTTCACAAGCACCATCCTGGTAGTGCCCAGCCTTGTTCCCAGCAAGTACTGAGACGGGAAACGGTAGAGCCTGGAGAGAGAGGAAAGAGCTGGTCCAGCATGTCCTGAGGACTGATCCTCTATAGGGAGAGAAGAGGCTCTTCCTGCTTCTCTGCTCTCCAGGATGTGGGTGGGAAAGTACTGCTGCTGTCTTGCAGAGGATGAATTTCTGATGTGCTTTTCACAGGGAAGGTTTGATTCCTGAGCTGGGAGTTGAGCTTTGGTATGTGTTGTGTGCTGGGTGCTGCTTCAAGAGAAAGGGGGTTGGAGTAATTTGGAATGGATTTTTTCCTTCAAATACATTTCCCAACTGGATATGTGGCAGTGTGCCCTGACTGTTAACAGTTTATATGTACAGGGAAATAGGGAGGAGAGGAGGAATAGAGAAGATAGAAAATCTGGAATGCAGAAAATAGGAACACATCCTGGCATTTACATCAGAAACGCATTTCCCAAATGCTTAAAACCATTTAAATCATAATACACAAAATGCTGGGCTCTGTCATTGGTACTGTGTTTTTCCATGTGTCATGTACCAGGCTGAACTTTAGATATATACTTGTAAAATAGTATATGCAAAATATAAAAGTAAGTGTATAAACTCTTGTAGTAATATACTGGGTGTTGCCTTTGGAGGAAAAAAAATAAGAAGTGTTTCAATCAATTCTGCTGGAGCTGAGGAATTGGGATCAAATGTTTGCAGCAAGCTCAGAATCAAAATTGCCCAAGAAACTTTCAGATAAAATCCTTTGTCCCTCACAGTTGGCCACATTAATCTTGTGAGGAATTTCTCACATCTGCATTGAAGCCCGCAGGGGGCATTTCCACAAGGATAATTCCCTCTTGTTGCGAACTGCAACGCTCAGGTTGTCAGCTAGTTTGCTGTGCACATGGATTGGTGTGTGTGAGTGTGGTGCAGGTCCAAGCTTGTCTTTCCAGCAACCACCTGGGAAGAGATTTCTTTCTGGGCTAATCAACTCAAATCACGTCCTTCTCTTCCTAATTTCATGTTTCACCAGAAACTGGTCTGGTACAAGTGTTGGTCAGAGCAAGTCTAGTCTGAGACCTCTAGGCTGAATGTGGCCTGTGAGCAGACAGATCCAGGGAAAAGGCAGCATTGGGAAAAAAGGGAAGAGTGCGTTTCGAGATCCCCAGTTCATGTTCCTCTGATATTAGTGGAGAGTGCAGCATAGGGATTCGAGCGGAAAGAAGCATCTTGGGAGGGCTGGAGGTGAATGTGTTGCGCTGCCAGGAAGGAACACAGGCAAGCTGGGCTGCAGGGCTGCTGTCACAGCATCGTTGTTTTGTTCCCCTCAACCATGCACCTGTAACTTCCAGAAATGACATGCTAATATCTTGCTGCTTTTATTAATACCAATTGCTTTTACAGCGGAAGTTTTGCAGGTCAGTCAACTATCTCCATCA
Source organism: Oreocharis arfaki (assembly GCA_013398015.1). Lineage (NCBI taxonomy): Eukaryota > Metazoa > Chordata > Aves > Passeriformes > Paramythiidae > Oreocharis > Oreocharis arfaki. The sequence goes on along the minus strand of VZRR01003603.1, from coordinate 1,155,104 downwards.
TTCTTGGAGTTTTGTCTGGGAAAATTGATAGCTCCTTTGACCTTTTGTCAGCTTTCTCTTGGACTTTTTTCACAGGCGAGAGGGGGAAGTAGCCCACATATCCTCGTGCATTGCTGGTAAGGAGGCTGGCTGTCTTGAAGCAGATGGTCTTGGCATCTGTCTTGCTCTGAGTTTATAATTGTCCCCAGTAAGATGGGGCTGCTCAGTCTTTGCCCTCATTATGAAGAACAAACATCAAAATTACTGTACATCCAGAAAAGTCCAAGATTGTCTTGTAAAAAGCTGATTTTTTGCAGCAGGCAGATGTTCAGTATGCCGTTTAACGCTGTGGTCTTTAACAGCTGATTTAAACAGGGAGCCTTGCAGCTCTCACAGCCCAGTAACACGATGTACTTTCCTTCTTTCTACCAGCTGGTTATTACAAAATCCTGCTCCCGTTCGCTAGGAAGACTCCATATGACAAGCAGCCTGCATGAGGGGGAGCACGCGGAGAGCGGAGGAGGGAGGGGAGTTTTGCTTGGAAGACTTTTATAAACAGTTGAACCTATACACCAGGAAAAATCAGTTGCCAGGGAGGTTGTTCCTCTGGAGACTACTTAAGGGACTTGTTACTGTAGGTTTACTTCACTAGCATAACACTCAAAATTCTAAGCCTCATATTTTGCAGTAAAATATGTCTTTTCTGTTAGGCTTGCTGATAAGCAAAACAGACACCACGGCTGTCTTGGAGCACTCAGAGAAAACTGCTTGTGGCAGGGTTATGTTTACAGAAGCTGCTAGCAGAATTTAAAGCTTTCAGAAACAAGTTGCAATAACTTTCAGCAGGCCATGGACCTGTAAATTCACCAGGCACACTGGAAGTTTGTTCTCAGACTTGTTTGTTATCTTGTATGATAGAATATTTAAAATATGTTAAATGCACTGAGCTTTTCTGAGCCTCCTTTTGCCCTGCTGTGCTTCATGCTACTGGGGGACTGCTCAAACGAAACGTTGTTGCATTGGTCAATAGAGTAAGAGTTTTTCATGAGGCCTTGGGGTTTTTCTGGTTAATCTGGAAGATGTCAAGGCTAACTGAGCCTGCTTCTCTGGTTTGGGAAAGGAAGACAGCAACACAAATCCTCTGGGGAGTCATTTCAGTAATAGGAACTTTATGGAGCTTCAAGACCACTGACAGTTACCCAGACATAGTTCTGGGGGCTGCAAATCTTTCCCATTCTCCCAGCATAATTGCCCCACTGTTGGTGTCTTGCTCCTATTCCCCAGCTAAACTCTTTAATTGTGTAATAAGTCTTTCTTTTTTTGGTGGAGTTTAAACTTGGGTGAAACAATATTAAGAGGGGGGAAAAAAAAAAAAAAGAAAAATGCCCCATCCTAGAAGAGTTTTAACAATTTAACCTCCCACCTTAGCTTGTTCCAGGCTGATTTCCCCAAGCACCCCCGAGCCTTTGCCCAGGGGTGTTGTTCATATTTTGCTTTGGCATCCCTATACAGTCTTGCTCCTTCAGCTCCTCCTCATGTACTCTGTCAAACATAATCCCTTCCAATATTCCTTGGAGATAAAAAAGGGAACTCGAGACTCTGAAATCATTTGTCAGCCCAGACATCTACAGGATAAAGAAGGAAGGCCCATTCCCTGGAGTTTCCAAAACCACACTGAATTTTGTCAGAAGAGCCTCCCTGCAGCAAGCTCCTTTCTCTGCCCTGGTGCTGATGCTTTGGGAGTACCTTGGGGCAGCAGAACGAGTAGGTTTTGTTTGCTTTTTGTCATAATTCCTCCAATATTAAACAAGTGGAATAACATTATGGAGTATTTCTTCGGATCCTGGATTCTCCTGTTTCTTGGAGCAATTTTTCTTCCATAAAGAAGAAGTTGGAAGTCATTTCAGGGCCTGTCCTGCCTGGCAAGTCAGTTTGACAAGTCAGGATGGGGTTGTCTGGTGAAGTCCTAGTCCCTGTGTCTTGGCTGCTCCTGGCTGGCATCAGTGGAGAGACACCAGTGAGGGACATGGGTCCTCCTAGGGCACAGCTGCTGCTGCTGCCTTAGAGGTCTGACACGTCAGGCAGCTGTCCTCGCCTGCCTGCAAGGGCAGTGGCACCCTGGCTGGTGGCTCCACTCTAGATATCTGCAAGTGGATGCAAGGGTGAGATTCACATTCTTTGTGATTGATTCAGAAGTGGAATTTCAAATATAGAGGGGGGAAATACCAGCTGAGACACTGAAGCATTTTCATTTCTTGCAGAGGTTTTGTACTGTGTACACCACTGCACTTTCCTTCAGAAAACTGCTTAAACTCAAAGATCTATGTTGGTAATGCCCCAAAAAGAGCAGGGACATGGCACTGGTATTCACATTCGAGTCATCACTTCTGGGCAGCGCAAAGCAGGCTCCTGTTTTCCCTGTGTAAGGTGCTGCCTGTTAGGATAAGGGACATAACACGGGCTGTCTCTGCAAAGGTCTCCTTTGGAACCAGGTAAAACTCTTCACACGAGGCCGGTCAAACTGCACCCTGAACAGGGACTTCTGTTTAAGGAGAGAAGCATTTGTTACTGCAGGTGGTTCCCTTCAAAAGCCAAGCTTGCTCTGCAGAAGCTGCTCCTGAAAGCCAGTGGAGGGGGGCAGGTACAAATATGTCTCTGAATGTAGGTCAGCTCTGAACTTCCACTGCCACTAAACCAGGTCTCTACTGACTGCAATTAAATGTCACATTGTGTTAACAAGCAGGAAAAAATGAAGAGTGATTTCCTACTGAATAACCCTGAGTTTCCTTCCAAGGACAAGGGAGCGGCTAATGAAGCTCATGAAATCAAAGTTTTGTAATGAACCAGATGGTTTCAGCTGTTGAATAATTCACCAGAGAGCACAAGTGCCATTTCTTCAGGTGTGCTACTGGGTGACATGCCTTCTTGGCATCTGCCAAGAAAGGCCAGACATATGTTCCCTTTACACTTTCTTTATTGTTTTACAGTTGAGAGGCGCTCGAAGAACAACCCCTTTGCAAGTCACAATGGGATCAAAGCCTGGGGCCAGAAGTGTGTGCAATAAATGGCAAGGTTTGGAGTGCAGCAGGAGGTCAGACCTTTTTCTGGGCAAATTTTGGAACCACCAAGGAAGCCAGTGTGGCATTCAGAAAGGGCCCAGTTTTCCTGGAAGAGTGTGCTGGTGTTCTAACAAATTCCCCTCTGTTCTGCCATGGGCTCACCATGGAAAGCTCATGTTGCAGTATCAGCTGTGGTAGTTTGAGGGGATTCACATCTGTTGCTGCTCTTCGTCTTCACCAGGTCATGGGCAGCACCTCTAAGTTCTGATGCACAAATGTGTGTGATTTATAAATCACTGTGAGCCTGTCTGAGAAAGAAATGCCCTCACCCCCACAAAAGGATTTGTGCAAGAAGAATTGCCCCTACCCCTAGGTCATCTCTGCAAGGATTAGCTTTAGACCAAGCTGAAACCTCCGGTGGAGTTGTCCAACTGATGCAATAATGTCTCCACATCAGGAACAAGATCTGTCATTATGTCTTTGTTCAGTGGTATTGGCACTGGCTGTGGCCACTACGAATGGCCTGAGGATTGGGCAGGAAGGAGGCGCCTGGGCTGGAAGCAATGGGCTGGGTGCTCCGGAGAGCTGATGCATGTGCCTGCAGGGAGTGTGGGGAAATGCCCAATGCACCTGGGAACAGCAGGCCAGAAGGGGGGGAGAGCAGAGCTGGGCAATACCTGTAATGGTGATGCTGAGCAGGTCTGGGGCTGACTCTGACTCTTCTCCATGGCCATGCAGTTAGCAGTTTCCAGGCTGTGGCTACAAGGGCAGAATGCCCTCTACACACTGGTTTTAATGGTGCTCTCTGTACTTAGCCCTTGAAGAAGGGGGCAGCTGTGGTGATTTCTGTGCAGGTGTGATCTGGGAAGAGTTGTTGAGTGCAACACTGGCATGTGCTTACTGCATGGAGATGATCTCTGAGCAGGTCAGGGGCAATTGTGCCTCGGTATGGCAGTGGGTAGACACAGACCCCACAGAACATCCCTCAGCACCAGCCTGCACTGGCTTGTGTCCCTGGGCATGTACCTGACAGCTCAGTCATTAGGAGACAGGAACTGAATTCATTTAAAGGTCTGTCCTTTAGGTAAAAGAGATCAATAAAAGAGAAGGGGTAAGGGCATTAAAGCAAGACCTCAGAAAGGAAGGCTGTAACTCTGCTCTAAGAGATGTGAAGTAGAAAGGCACAGAGAGTGCATTAAATAAGCACTGTTCATTTTCTCCTATAATATCACATAACTGCCTCCAGAATGATAAATGGCTTTTATCTACCCTGTATTAGAGATAAGGTTTTCTTTAAAATTACCATAGTTATTGAAATCTTTTTTGCCAAAGATGTATTTGCTGTAGCCTGAAGTGTTCCTGACACTACCTGGCAATCCCAAGCAAGAGATTAGCTGAGGGTTTATTAAACTCCCTTACTAACCAAAGAAACAGAATGGACCTCTACTCCACTTCTGTAATTTGCATATCACCATTTTTACCTCAGGGAAATAAATGATGGAAGATGTGCATACCTTTTGAATTTTAACATCTGAGAGAGGTCACGTAATTTAGTTTTTTAACCTCTATCTATGGGTTTCTTAAACAAATGATAACAAGCTACTAGGCTACTTACTCGAAGACTAGTTAGGAGGAAAAACCTGTACAGTGCTAGAGCCCATATTTTTATACTTTATTAATAAATCAGGACTTGTAGCTGGACTTTTGCCACCCCATTATTTGAAAAATGGGAGTGCAGTGAGCGTGGCCATTCCAACATGCCAGATATTAGTTTAGGAAACCCTGGCAGCCTCTCGCATTTTGATGAATCTCCTCATGGCTCTGCATCATTAAACAACTTCAGTACTTAATGTATGAGGGTTGATGCAAGGCTGGCTGTCACAGAGAAGGCATTTCTTACTCATTTTTCAGAGGTTGTGTATCTCTTGGTTTGTGCATTACCTGGCTCAGGGATGGCAATAGATAGCTCAGCCCTGAAGAAAGTGCTTTGCCCAACGTCTTGGACATGGGGAATTCAACACATCTGCATCAGGTCATACTGATTTTGATGCAGAGCTGAGGATGTGGTGGGCACCCACAGTGCCCTGCTCTGGGTATCTGCAAAGCCCTGGTCCAGGTGAGATGTGAAGGAGCAGAAACAGGAGCTACTTTTATAGAATCACAGAACATCTCAAGTTGGAAGGGATGCAGTAAGGATCATCAAGACCAACTCACTGCTCCTCACAGGACCTAAAACTAATTACTAAGAAATTACTAAGAGAGCCATCCAGAGATTCCCTGAACTCTGACAGGTTGGTGCCATGACCACTTCCCCGGGAAGCGTGTTCCAGTGACTGACCATCTTCAGGGTAAAGAACCTTTTCCTAATACCCCCTCTGAACCTCCCCGACACAGTTTCGTTCAATTTTTTCATGTCTGGTCAATGGTCGCTGGAGAGAGGAGATCAGTGTCTCCCCCTCCACCACCTCCCTTGAGGAAGTTGTAGACTTGAAGAAGTCAGAAACCAAAGTCCTCATACCGAAGACATGGAAGTGGTGACATCTTGTATTTTAATGCAAAGTTTAATGTCAAAATTCATCTAAAGATAAGAAAAAACCCAACCTGCTATATATATTTTCACCTCCCCCCCACTCCTTAGCTCTTTGGGGAATGTCAAAGGCTCCCAGGGGCACTGCAGACAATCCACGTTCCAGCCTGCAGGGCCCCAGCACAGCTGCAGTCCAGGGCACCTGCCTGGGCTACCACCTCTGCCAGCACCAGTGCAGATCCAGGGTCTGGCCTCTTGCCAGGGAGAGGCAAGGTGGTGAGGAGGTGGCAGGCATGCAGGCACAGCACTGGAAAAGGCACCAGGAAATGTTCAACTAAATCCCAAAACAAACAAAAAAAGACCAGATTTCACTTTCATCTCTTACATATATCTCACTGGATCAGAAACCACTTGCTGCAGTTACTGCAAGAGAATTTTCCATCAAGCTGTTCTTTGAGCAGATGAACTAGGGAAGCCCTGTCTTCTGTGGCTGAAGGCTCTTGAGGGTGAGGAGGAGAAGCACTGGCAGCAGCTTATCCAGCAGCTGAGTGTCTCTGTCCCACCCTCTCCTGTGTCAGAAGCGCTGAAGTCACTTTCTGCAACCAGACTAGCTTAAAAAACCAAAGTCAGGGCACTCAGAAGCTGCTCAAAGAAATAGGTAGGAATTTAGTTCGGTGGTGATTTCTGTCTCTGCCAAATTCAGCTGAAATTTGCTGGTGGGTTCAAGAACATACTGATCTTGCCTAAAATTTGTTCCATAGGAAACAGGGCCAAAGTAAAGAAGGTGCAAATCAAAGGTGATCACTTTACAGAGAAGTAACACTTGACACTTTCTTAAAAAGACCCCTCATCACAAGCACTCTCCTGCCCAAGGGCAGGCACAGCTCAGCCAGCAGAGCTTCCCAAGGCAGCCCCAGAGGGATGCTCTCCTTGCTGGCATGCTCAAGCACGAGGCAGTCTGGAAAAGCCGTGCTCTTATCTCCCCTAGACAAACCTTTACAGAAACCTCTGGGACCATGTACCCACTGGCAAATATATTGCTATACAAATCTGCACCATGTATCTTCTCCTAGTGCCAGTTCTTTTGACAACATATAAATATAAAAGCCAGTCCATTTTGTTAGCAGTCACTGCGTGCATATTTAGCAACTTTAGCCAGTGACGCCAAAATCCTCTTCAATAACGCTACGGGGCCAGATGGCTCGCAGTCACACATCATAAATTCCTTTCTGCTATTTCCATCTTGTATTTACCCAGCTCAGTGTGTAGCAGCTACTGGCGTTAAAGGCTTCCTTTTTCAGAAACATCTGTGGTTTTGATAAGTCTTTGTAGGTATGGAAAAGCCTGAAGTCCTTCAGCTCCAGTTCTCGGAGCAGACTGTACCAGTACCGCACCACGGTGCTGTCATTGCCACTGACCTCAAACCCAGGCCAGTGGATGTGCACCTCAAAGACCAGCTGTCCTATCTGCTCAACAACATCTTCCAGGATCAGGTTTTCCAAGATTTTCCACTCGGCGCTCTCCACGTCCGCCTTGAGGACATCGATCTGCAACAAAAGCACCATTACTGTGTGAAAATGAGAAACTTAGCAATTATAGTAACATCTGAGGCCAGGGTTGACCATTTTTTAATACACATAGTTATTCATTTTGTCTTAAAAAAATTAATTGAAAAGTCTCAGAGGACTAACACAGGCAGTACACGATGTTTCACGCTTGACTGTTCACATCCCTTTTCCTCCTGCCTCCAACTCCTGGTCGAAAAGCTACGTTTTCCAAGCTCCTCCTACAACCAAAGCACGTTACTGGTTCCTTCACAATTCTTAGGTGGCATCACTGCTATGAGAAAAAGAAACCCATCTAACTAGCCACTAAGGTTGTTCCTTATTTCTCTGTTTTTCTTTCCCACAACAGATCCAAACCCACTAACAGTGATTACCTGCACCACAGCTGAGTGGGGTGCTCGTGAGCCGCATGCTACATGCACCACACAAGTGCAAAAGAAGACCAAAGCAAAAAATGAACACTTGAGCAGCTCAGGCCACCAGCTGCCTTTGACCAAGCTGCTGGCTGAAGCTTTTGAAGGCATCGCTACAGATGCTGAGAGAGGAGGGCCAAAACAAAAGAGAATTATGCAAAGAGTCTACAGGATCTTAACGGCAGCTCCTCCAAAGAAAAAGGCTTAGCAGAAAAGAACATGTGAAGGACTCTGAAGGGAATAACAGATCTAACAGAAAAGTGCCCTGTTCTAGTTTTAGACCATTGTTTAATTTTGTAGTGAGCTATCCAGCAATCCAATTTCACACAGCCCAACACAACTTTGCTTGGGGGGTTGACTTTGCTTGGAGATTAGCTGGGGGAGGCAAGCTGTATGTTTTAACAAAAAAAAGAGCATTTAATCACCATTTCACACCTGGTAGAAAACAACGATCACAGTGCAGCAGTGGTCACAAGCTGCAGAGCTCAGCTTGTTTCCCAGAGCCCGACAGAGGAAAGTCCCGAACCATGAGAGTAGGGTTTGCCTGTGCCAATTCCACCTCAGCTGATGCTTCTGCCCATCTGCTCACACTCAAGATGGGTTTGAAGTGAAAAACTGAAGACTTCATTTAGTCCAGAATACTTAAAAAAACCCAAAGAAACTCCCAAGAACATAAAAATCAAACCAAGTGAAAACAACAGATAAAAAACCAACAAAATCCCCAGATTCTCTCTGGCAGTCTACTCTAACCATTGTGGCAGTATCAAAAAAGGCACCTGTGCAGGTACAGGAGAGAAATTTGGGTGGGTAATGTAAAAGCATTGCCAAGGCAACCATTTTCCTAAGCTGCCCCATCCCAGGGCGCCTGGCTGGTATCATGCCATGCCCCATCCATGGGGTTCACAGACTCCTCTGCCCCGGGCACAGGGCAGGGGTTGTGCTGTGAGCACGTCTCCAGTACAACCAGAGCTGTGCTTTGCACAGGCCACAGCCAAGAAACCACAGGGCCGTGGCAAGGGGTGGCCACAGCTACCTTCCCTTGTTCCATGGATGGCTGACTGGAGACACCAGGGGCCGAGGTGCTGAGCTGCAGAGCTCACAGCCACGTCAGCCCTCCTCAGTGGCTGTACCCCAGCACTATGGATGGCAGGAATCTGCAGGTGCTGGACACTTGCCCACTCTGGTCTCCATCTGTAAAACGAGGGTGTGAACCACTGAACGCCCTCTGCAGAGTGCAGGGGTAGAGCACGTGAAAGGCCAGCGAGACTCGGGTGGAACAAGCTGTAAAACAGCAGAAAACAAAACACCGCATTTTCAGAGCAGGACTTGAATGAGGTCCATGGTCACAGACCATCATAATAAGCCAAGCCACCGCTTGTCTGCTCATTAAGGAGGCATTGTGCCTCCTTCACACTGTAGGAGGCAGGGGGCCAGTGGAAAATGACCGAGGGATTATGGAATTAAAGCCCATATTGTGGTATGACCGCATGGGGAGCAGAAAGGAAGGTTGCACAGACAACCTTAGCTCTGGTATTTCCTAACTTGCCTCTCTAACAAAGAGCCTGTCAGTCTGTCCATCTGCGGGTCAGTGAAACAGTTGAACACAGCGCTCCTTTGGGTTCAAGGGGAGGCTGACTGTAAATGATGCAGCTCATGACATTTCAGCTGAGAACTACATCGTGGGTGAGCTCACTTGTTTTCCTTCATACATTTAAACAGGTTATTTATTTTGCAAATACCAACTCACATCTCCACCTGTAATGCAGTTTTGCGGGCAGCTGGTTCCACGTGGGTGCAATTGCCACAGGACCACACTGCTGCAGTTAAGAAACCACAGATTTTTATCTCTGGGAGACTTACGTAACTCTGAAAGCAGACAAATTATTCAAACCCTTTTTTTCCTGGGGGGAGGGGGTGGATGGATAGGGGAAGAAATGTTTCTAGGCATTTGGTTGTGTTTTCCCATGGTCTTACTTTATGGCATCAGTAGGACATCTTTTTCCCATGGTAATGTTTCCAGTCCTCCAGGTTTGTTTGTTTTTCTCTTGTGACACTAACTGCTGCTCTGGCTGCTCAGCAGGCACTCTGCGCGCTCTGTGCTGCATTTGCAAAACTGACCTGAAAAGTGGCTGCTAACCAATGTTTCAATAAGAGAAAATGAGTTACCACAATAACAGCTTGAACACATAATGAAATGACCAGGAAAAAAACACACAACTAGTGGGGATGTGCTGCATACACAAACCAGAGGCTCTTTGTTGCTCTTAGTGCCCTGCACTGCTCAGAAACCCGGAGGGAGGAAGGTACCTGTCTCAACCCACCAACCTTTGTGACTGCCTTCCAGGCAAGGTGTCCCTTTCTGCCCAGAGCCTCCATTTCATGCCATGGGTAGTGTAAAACGAATGGCAGAACAGCTCTGTTTCAGAGTATCTGAGCAAATTACAAGCATCCTGCTGACACCAAATGCAAGTTTGTGATGATTAGACAGCTCAGGAGATATTTACTATCGGTGATAAGCAGCACACTACTGATAAGAAATGCACTACCACCTTCCCGTTGCCTTGATCCAAAGTGCCAGTGAAAGGATTAGTGGACAAATCTATAAATTCAGAGCTCTAATTCACCCGGGAGCACAGCTGGAATCTGCTGCTGTGAATAAATCCTGGAGGGCAAAGATCTACAGTGCCTGAAGGTAAAGTATAGCAGTGAGTTTCAAGCACTCACAAAGGCTGGTTCCTCTTATCTTCCACAAATCCTCTTATCCCCCATGAACCAACTAGGTTATCACAGAAAAGCAAAAAATGTGGATTTTTGAATGTTTTCTCAGTTTAGCCCCCTTGAGAAAGCTCTGCAGCACTGTACCCCTTACACTTCGAGAAAATCAAAAAGAAGGGGGCCATGCTCATGCACAACCAAGCATACAAAACAGCTGAAAAATTTGTGTTTTACTTAGTGAAGGTCAACACATACTGTATGAAGGCTCATTTCTTCTTTTTAGGGCAATGACTTGTTACAAGTGTGCATCATTTCCTAAAGCGGAGATCTGAAACACCAGGGTTAACGGGGATTTCAGGCTCTGTGCTGCCCCGTGGGCATCATTTAAAGCTCCCCATGGAGAAGAGTCAATTGAGAGTGAGTAGCTGGAGGAAGCAATTTAGCTGTATTACTTCCAGCATGAGCTCAGCATGTGGAAGTGGAAGCCAGGAAAGGCAAAACCAGCAAATGCAGGTCAGGTACAGAGGATCCCTCCAGTTCTGTGGGAGCAGGTCTGCAGTGCAAGCTTGGGAGAAGAGAGAGGAGAGCTGGCTACAGCTTTCAAGCACAGGGACAGAGGTCAGAACCATCCCAGCCTCCTGAAGTGCCGGGCTGCTCTTGCAGTTCGAGAGAAAAATATTCCTCTGCTCTGGCTTCCTGTGATACCAGGTTACCATTTTGATATCAGCTGTACAGCAAGAAGAAATCTGCTGGCTTGTGCATCAGTTTTCCCCCTCTCCACCTAAGTACAATTCTCTATTCTCAAAAAACAAAACTCTAGAAAAAGTTGTTCAATCTACATTTTGATAGCACATGTCTTTGCAGGTAAAAGCAGGTTCTTGGGTGTGTTTTGTTTAAAACTTTGCTCTTATACTTTTCCCCTATGCAGATTTTCAGTGTGATACTTTCCTCATTTTCTTTCCTCTCAAAACACATCCACAGCCCGTCCTCACAGCAGGAGATGGCTTGGATGTAAAGTCCCTTTCATTCCCTTTTATTCTGAGTGATGGCTGTAATTGATGGCAGACAGGATGCCACATAGCCTAATAGCAAATTACGCTTCCAGCAGCTTGTGACTGTCTCTTCCCATGTTCCCTGCGATCAGTGGGAGGGGGAAACATCCTGCCTCTCTCTGAGCCATCCGCTGGGGAGACCAGGACTGCTGGGGGCCTGGCCAGAGCAACACAGACACTGAAATTAGCAGAAAAGTCAATCACCACTGATCAGTGATGTACAGCTCCAACCGGCAGCACTTCTCTTTCAAATTACTTCCCTTCCTTCCTGCTCACATTTACACCTCTCTGTGGTGGTCTGTACAGCCAGTTTCATACTGACTCTGGAACAAACGGGTCATTTGAAATTATTCACTCCCAGTGTGATAGATCAGGCACATCTTCAAGAATCTGCTTAAGGCATCAAAGCCACAAGGATGATTTGTGCACTTGGGTGCTTACAGGGCCTTTGGTCTTTTTTTACAGTAAAGGGCAACTGTCCAGTTGAAGTTACTCATACAATATACACATCACTGAAACAGAAAACCTGCAGCGAGGGCAGGCAAGCTTCCTTCCTCTGCTCGCACTACTGATTCTCCACAGCCTTGCAAGTGACAGTCTATTCTCTCAGTTCTGGTGACGTACTTCCATGAATGCATTACACAGCAGGAGCAGGATATTAAGTAATACTATGTTTACCACTTAAATCAGAGAAAATGTTTCAAAATCATATTAAAAAAAACTTATTTAACTTTCTCACAGCCAACTGTCAGTACAGCAACAGCTTGCCAGATGCAGTAATGGTCCCAGACAAATGCACCCATCCAGAAAGCAAACCCAGCACATGCAGGAGGCATCAATCTCAGCTGTGTGCTCAGAAGCACTACGAGCACTTTGCCCATGCTCTCCCACGGGGGACTGTTCCTAGGAAAGATCCATGTAGGCACCCCAAGCACCTCCTTCCCATATCCTCCGAATGCAGGTCTGGGTGCAACCTGGCACTTCACTTCCCCAGCTCTTCCCTTGGTCTCTGATGCCAAGACATTTTCAATATACCCTCTCCATCTGGAAGCAATTTCTCCCTGAGGACCCACTACAGAATAAAAAATACACAGACCCCCTTCAGCCCAGTTAACTGGACCAGTTAAGCAATGCCTCTTACCCCAGTGGACAGGCAGAGAAGAGGAGGCCTTTTAGCTGGCAGAAGGCTCCTTTCAGTGACACTTTACCAATGGACAAAGTAATCCCTGGACAAACAACCCCCCAGCTGATTTACAAGATCAGCATTGCCTGAAATCCTTTCTCCCTGGCTGCATTTGGTCAGGAGGTCACAGGTTTTCACTGGTAGCCGTCTGTCATCACAAACATCATTCTTTGTCATGGGACCAGTTCTTGGCATCTTTCCCATCTTAACTCATGCTGGGCACTGGACGAGCCAGAGACAGCAGCTCACTTGTTAATCATGTTCTGATCATAAAATAATGCAGGTCTCCAAGCCTGAATTGATTTTCAGACAGGTTTGATGGGTTTAGCTAGCTCTACACTATAATGATCTTAAAGCCAGACATCTTGTCTAGCTTGCTACCTAGCAAGACCAAGGTTCCTGTACAGTGACCCCGAGAATAGGTTCTACAATCTCTCTGCATGGAGAAGGCACACACTGCACATACACATGGCTGAGGGAGAAGACCTTCCCCTCACACGAAAACTGAGCACCAAAGATCTTTGTTCCCCATTTCTTTAAACTGAGACCAGTCTCCAGAGCAGGCAACAGGAACCTCACCACTGGCTGAAGACTCAAAGTGATGCTTCCTCAGAGGAAATGGTGAAAAGTCACCACAAGGACAGAAGCCCTCAAACAGTGACCTCCTCACCTGCTCCCAGTGGCAGCAGCTCACAAGTGTGCACCTCTGCTCAGAAACACTGTGCCCCAGCTCCCATTTGTGCCCTGTCACCTTTTCCAGTTCGCATGGCTTTCTTGTTGTACACTAAAAGATGAAAATCCAGCCCCCTCACCTGGTCCTTCAATCCAATGGTTACATTGCCCAAGTAGGAAAAATCCCACAAGGGATCTTCAAAAACCCTGTCTTTAAATTATTTAACAGCCTGATCAGCTGCAAAAGCTGTGCTTGCCAATGCCCATGCTGCAGACAGACATTTTAAACACTGCATGTACTCCTCCAGCGGCCAAGCTGGAAGCACAGCCGCTCTGTGCACAGCCCTGGCTGAGCGCATGAGTTGCTTTGCAAAACGCACATTCAGCCATCTAATCTTGCAGGAGATGTCCTGCTGCCCACTTCCCCCACAAAGGGGGGAAAACCCTTTCACTTATGTTCTTTTGATCTTCTCTGCCAGACGCTGCTGGATGCCTGTGGGAACGGATATTTACTCACAAGAATAAACGGTGTACGCTAGACCCTCAAGTCTCTTCATTAGAGGGGAACAAACATCTGCAGCCTGTTTGTGCTGCCCCAGCACTAAGCGCAGATGGTGGGACACAGCTCCATGCTTGCAAAAAGCCACATTTTCCTGGTCTTGCTAAAGGGGAAAGCCAGCAGCAACAGGACAAGCACATTGAGGGGGGACGAGGGGGCCGTCAGCGCAGGAGGCTTGCAATAGAGGGCAAATGGTGAAGCAGCAATTGACTCCAAAGCCCTGAGGAGCAAGACCTGCAAGTGTGTGCGTGCGGAGCAAGGGACAGAGGGCTCAGGCTACCGTAAAACAGAGCTCAGAGTAAAGAGCATTTTGGCTGCAAAACCTTCTATGGTTTAACACAGTGCCCATGGGGGCCTTCAAAATGTAAGTGATTGAAGAAAGGGATCAGAGTCCCATCTTCAAAAAATGTCCACCACACCTTAAAGAACATCTCTGGCAGGATGAGAATCTGCAGCCCTGCTATATCCAAGTAGCTCCAGTTAAATCTGGTGGAGGACTTGGTTCCCATCTGCACTTGCCAAAACAATAAAGTCTTTTGAGACTACAGCCCTCCACGGGGATCTATTCGTTTCATTCCATTTCTGGTCCAAGGTGCCAACCTGCCTCCCTTGTGCTTCACTGTAATCCACCCTGCTATTCACCTGCAACCAATGACAGGAAGAAACCTGCATGTACATTCCTGAAAACATGAATTAAAAACACCGGAAAATGCTTGCACAACTCAGATTTCATCTGGGACAGGCACTCAAGAGGGGTAGAAGGAGCTGCTAAATCGTTGACCTCTGGATTTCAAATTTTTGAGAATGGAGGGATACCTTAAACTGCTGTCAGATCAAAAGCGAGACCAGAAAGGATACAGACACTAAGGGAAAAGTATTTAAACAAGATATGGCCAATTCTAATGACAAGAATTTGTAAACCATGCCAGAAGGAGGGACAAATGTAGGGAGAAAAAAAATTACATCTTTCTAGAAAGCTGCTAGGTGCTCTGGATAGGGCTCTGGATTTATCTAAAGAGCTTGTTAATGTCAACAACACTGAGAAATTTTGAGAAAGGTGGCTAGTGGAGAAAAACAAGGATGCTTATAGAAAGGAGTTGATCTCAATTCTCATTAAACCCATGCCATGTTACGGAGCGCCACCCTGATCAGATATTCAGTACCTTGGCCAAATTAAAACCGTAAGATTCCCATTGCTGTGTTTAGGCCAGTGTTAGTGGCTGAGGAGCTGGGCAGTGTGCATACAGGTCTGAGCTCAGCAGGTGTCCTGCATGTGGTACCACCTCGTGAAGCAGGGCAGGTTCCCCAGGCTCCTGCCAAGCTCCAGGTTTGGCAGGAGGAGGGAACCAGGACTGACTGGTTTCTTAGGGCAGCAGCACAGCAATGCTGACTCCACAGCGCCTGCGGTGAGTGCCGTGCTCCTCTGAATGCAACTCTTTGACGCTGAAATAGTCAAACAGGAAGGTGGAATTGAACACAGCTTGCACAGCCCTCTAGCAAAGCTGGGGGAAAGCAGATTTTTATTACCTGATTTTTTTCTGAGGGGTCTTAACAACCACAACAAAGGCAACAAAAAAAAAGGAATATAAAACCCTGAAAAGAATTGTCCTTCCCTTCTAATTTTTAGCAGACAATAATAGGCTTTGAAAATGCCTTTATTTCTTTTTTTGAAAGATGACCTGAATAAGTTCTGCTTCAGCAGTGCAATATTTCAACACTTTCATTACAATTCAGGCATTGCACTAGGCCTTTTCCTAGGGGAAGAAAGGGCTATGGATTGAACCATATTCAGCCAATAGTATCATTAAAAAGATCGCTCCTCCATGCCTGACAATTGCATACTAAACAGCACCTTCAGGCCGCTCTCTGGAAATACCAATATTCTTAACAATGTCTTGAGAAGTGCTCCTGGTGGAGAGAATTTAAATGAGGTGAAAGGAGATGTAAGGGACCAAGAGAAAACCCTGTAAAGGAAAGTGCATGAGGCACTTTGTGCATACAGCATCGAGAGGAAGAGGCGGTGAGCAGTAAATCACTGTCCAAAGATCTTTGCTTCCAGAAACATGAGGTTGACAAGCCCGTTTCTCCTTGCAGCCAAACTCTTCAATCTACTTACAATTAAAATACTTCAGGCAGCAGCAGCCCCAGCTGACTAAGCAAATACAGAGCTATCACCACCTTGATTTCATTATCCCTAAAATGAAAAAATATATACATCTAGGAAAGAAACACTGTGTGCCAAGAGCTTGTAGATTACTCAGGGGCAACTATTACAAGGCTACAGCAGGCAGCATTTCCAACTGCAGCTGGAAACAACTGCACTAGTTTGATTGCCTCTTTTCAGCAAGTGGAGTAAGATTTGCCAGCTCTCTGAGACCCCCCAAACAAAAGGTTCACACATGGCAGCAGGTAGTGCTCAAACTGCAGCAATATCTGCCCTCGAATGAGACAAACTGCACCATAACAGTTTAGCTTGAGTCTATAAGAACATCAACAGCTATCTCAAATGTAGACATTTAAGTTAATGGAGGTGAGTGTTGTGCTCCTCCACCCTGTGGCAGGTAATTTATTTAGACTATAAGCTCTAAATGCCATGGTATTGCATCTGCCTGGCGCAAAAGGGTGCAGTACTAAAACGGGACTTCACTGTGCAGAGTTACTCCTTCTGCAAATAGGTCATGACCAGCCATTTACACTTCAAAAAAATCAGTGTCCTGGGACAAAACTCTTTCTACTGTGCCATTCAGAAACTGATATAATAAGGAGACAGTCTGATGAGTCACAAAAAAGCAAACAACATGATAAGCAGGAACAGAGCAGACACTTCCAGGGAAGGACAGTCAGGACATTTCCAGGAAGAAGGCAGTCACAGCCTGAGCCTTAGCAGAGACACCATTGGGACTTCTGAATAGTACTGATTGCTGATGCTCCAGCTGCAGGAGGGGCAGCACAACACAAATAAGATGTTACAGGAAATAGAGGCTCTCTCATGTTGGAGAAATCTTAGGAAGGCCAGTATGATAACCCTACAAAAGCAAAGGCTGTTCTTCATGGCTATATGTGAATGGTAAATAACAGCTGCAGAAAAAGGGCCACTTAAGCCTAAAGACCATTGATTGCACAAGAAAAACTGGATGTGAAAATAATGAGGCTAAAAACCAGATGAAGGGTGGGTTTTTTCCTTCTGGAATTGAGATTTTGGAAAAGCCCCAAATAAGCACAAAAAGCAAAGAAAAAAATCAGGCTTTTCAAGACAGAATTCCAAACAATCACTTTAGGATTTGTGATACAACGATTCAGAAGACCTGGTCTCATTTCTTCTTTCTGACACTGAGCCATACGTAGCAGAGCAGATCTGACTTCGTGCCCCCCGCTCCAGCAAGGTGATGGGGGCTGTTCCCCGGCTCCAGCAGCACAAGAGACAAGGATTCATGTTCCTGCAAGAGCTCCTGGGCTTCTGTGCTCCTGGCTTCTCATCTTGATCCCAGGATTCCACATCAGGACCAGTCTGCAGGTGCTCATCAGCTGGTACTGAAGCCCTGCCATGAGTTAAGATGACAGAAGAGCTGAGTGTGGCACCCACACACCCAGCTAGGACACAGCAGCCCCTCAGTGAACACAACTCACACTAAGCAACCCCCAGGCTCCCTGGGCAACACCTAAGTCTAGACTTGCAAGAGATAAACAAAGTTAAATGATTTTGTCTCAGCAGGGTCAAGAATTCAAAAGCCTGTTCCGGCCCCATCAGCCCTAAGGTATGCATAGTAAAGAGTAATTACATGGATTTCATTGCTGCAAAATTTGAACGTGGACATTTCCCAACCTGAAGAGCTTATTCTTTGTTTTGTTAATAAAATCACCATGCACAACTAAGCTGTTACGCATTTTCTCTGGACTTTTATTTTATATCGATTTGTGTACTTCTAACAGAGCTGATTTTAAGCAAAAAATGGTAAATCTTTTCTTTAATACTTGACCTTTCACATCAGCCTTCACAAAACTGAAAGTGCAGCATGAAATAAATTCCATAGTATCTAGTTAAGGAGAAGAGCAAGTGATAAATTACTTGCCTAGGAGGTGATGATGTTATTAATGAAAACGACTTCAGGGTGTAATGTTTTGAAGTTGTGTTGAGTATTAAATAACAGGTGAAGGGAAGGAGGTCTTTCCTTTCGAAATCCTAAACTGAAGCCTATTCAGTAAAATGAAGTAAAATCACCCAAGTTGTTACAGAAAAAAATCTTCATGAAGAGAGTGTAAATTAAAGCCTTCAAATAGAAATCAGGATGTAAAGATTGCTTTGCATTTATTTTCATAACAAACAATGACACAGTTCGGTCTCTCACACAATTTGTTTGAGATAATTTGAACGGCCGGAGCTGAACGCAGCTCTGCTGTCCCCTGAAAGTTAAAGCTATGAGCACTTCCTGATTAAATTAAGGTTTTACTTTGCATTCTCAGATTCTCCTTTCCAGAATAATCTGCTTTACAAGAAACAATTTCATCCACTGCTGAGCCATACTGCCAAGGAATGCAATCTCATAGCACTTACTAAGGGCACAAGAGACTTGTCCTACAGAGCTCCAGAGGGAGGAAAACTACTACTGAAATAAGAATCTGCATGTGTGACCACACATGCCCATTTGGGACAGCATGAACTCTGGCTTGTTTCTGCTGCTCAGGGCCTTTCTGCCAAAGGTTTTTAATTGTGCCTCACAGCACAATCTTTGGAACACAGAATACATGTAGTAGCTTGGTTAAGGGTTAGGATTTTTTGAGGAGATAGAGCGGGGAGAGGGAGCTCACATTTCAATATGGTCTTTCCCTTACAGTTTTATTCTATACTAAAATCTGGGCTACATTGCAACCTTCTGAGGATGATACTGATACCATAAACAACACCAGTCTATGCTGAGACTAGATGAAGAGTTTATTTGGACAGATAACTTAGCCCCCCTGCAGCTGAAATTAAGTCTGATGATCCCCTTGCAAGACCATAGAACTGGCTGTGACAAGTCTAGAAGAGCACTGGGACATATACTTGAAACTGTCTCCCACAGAAACTTGTAGCCAAGCCAGGACATTATGGTCTGCATGAGCAGTGGTTACTGGATTGCACTCTGCCTGGAGCTCAGTTACAGGCTGAGAGCCACAGTGCCTACACCAGGATTCATCTTGTTCCACACCTTTACCTACAAGTGACTGAAACTACTTCCACTGATGTTAGAAAATCAGGCTGATGAAGTCAGCACCGACAAGACCTCCTGCCCTTTACCAGTCACCTAGAGGAGGTGTCACCTGGCACTCCTGCCATGTTTATTGGTTCCCAATTGGCAGGACCAGCCAGCAAAGACACATTAGGCCCCTGCTCTGGGCCCAGACAGGCTGGAAGGATGGGCTGACAGGACCCTGATGAAATTCAAAGTCCTGCACCTGAGGAGGAAGGACTGCCTGCAGTGATGCAAGCTGGGGACCGCCTGCCTGGCTCGGCAGAAAGGGCCTGGGCGTCATGGTGTAAAGAAAGCCAACAGCATCCCAGCAGGAGCACAGCCCACAGACCAAGGGATGTGATTATCCCACTGAACCTGGCACTTGTGAGAGTGCATCTAGATACCACATCTAGTTTTGGTTCCCACAACACAAGACAGATGATAATAAACTGAGGTGAGGTCAGGTGGGAGCCACCAAGGTCACTGCAAGGAGAAACTGGGGGAACGGGGATTTTTCAGCTTAGGCAGGAGATGCTTTGTTGGGAGGAAAAACATCAGCCTGTAGAGACCACAAAGAGCTCATCAAGACAGTGAGGACAGGCTCTTCAGCAGTGCATAGAAGTAGGACAAGAGACAACAGGCATGAATCGAAACCAGGGGCGTTCAGACTGGGTATAAGGAGAAATGTTTTCATGATGAGAACAGTCCAGCACGACAGCTGCTGGCCCAGAAAAGCTGGGCAGGCTCTGTTCAAGGCTTTACCCACTCTGGTCTGGAAAAACACTGAGTTTTCTCCAGAACAACCTGGTCTGACTTCACAGCTGGCCTTGCTTTGAGCAGAGGACTGAACCACAAGCCATTCAGGATCCCTTCTGACTTGAATTATCCAACAACTCTGTAGGAAGGAAGCTCCCTATCCACCTATCACTAATCCATAGGAAACACCAGCACTGTAGCATCCTCACCCCAGTAGGTAGCTAGAGAACAGGAAAGTGAAAGCTTTCATAAAGTTGAATTCCACTGCCATATGAAAGAGAATCATGGGCCCTCAGTGGCTCTCTCCCTTTTTCCCCACTGTTCATCAAGAGTGCACTACAGAGTGTGCATGTTCAGCAGAAAAAAAAAATGAGGGCAGGGAGGGAGGGGAAGGGAAAATAAGCAAAATCGATTTTTACATCTTTATCCTTTCCTGTGGCTGATAAAATACTGCTCTTCTCAGAAGATACACCAGTAAATTTTCAGTTTAGATCTGTATACCAGGAAATAAGAACCCTATGACATCCTTTGGAGATTATTCCAGGGCTTAAGAGATTTCACACACTAAGAGTTCCCAAAAATACTCTGACTACGTTTCCTT
This sequence comes from Oreocharis arfaki, assembly GCA_013398015.1. NCBI lineage: Eukaryota > Metazoa > Chordata > Aves > Passeriformes > Paramythiidae > Oreocharis > Oreocharis arfaki. The sequence continues at coordinate 1,134,813 of VZRR01003603.1, read as the reverse complement.
TGTCAGCCACATCCTAATATAGTACTAGATAAGTCCTCTGCCTCCAGGCTATTTACTCTCAGAGAACTGAGGACTGTTTTGCCACATAGCCAGTTAGAAAAATCAAGTTCTTTTAATCTTTTCTCGCATCCACTCTGACACCAAAAAGTGTTTGTATTTCTTGCCAAAACATTGGGATGGGTTTCCTTTGTGTGGATGAGGTCCCAATGGTGTCTGCAGAACAGCAGGTAAGCTCTCATCTGAGTCAGGGTGTAAACGAGCCCATCCAAGTTCTTTGGTTCTCTTGCACACAAAAACCCCAAACTGCAAGTCTTCTTTTCAAGACTACAACAGCAAGAACTCCAGGAGGTCTTGTCAGTGCTGACTTCATCAGCCTGATTTTCTAACATCAGTGGAAGTAGTTTCAGTCACTTGTAGGGTCTTGGATCAAGTCCCAAATCTTAAAGAATAAAAGCATGGATAAAATGAGGCATTAACTTCAAATGCAGCTGCCTGGAATTCCTGCCTTGAAGTGGGAACAGAACAACGTTGAGGGTAGGCGGAAGGGTTTTTTAAATTAAAAATGGGACGAAAAGCATGTTTTAATTTTCTAATTGAAAAAAAGTGCTTCGGAAAATATTCTGTGAAACTGTTTTGAATTAACTTATTTATTCAGTTGAGGGAACATTCCACTCACATTCACCAGAAGAATGGTGTCTCCACGCAACACACAACTTCTCAGGCTGCCTTCTTTCTAAGTTAAAGAAAACCTAAACAGATCTATGTGAGGACAGTCAGCCCACTCAGGTATTTCACAAATATAAAGCACCAGAAAGTTGCAGAGTGTGTAACACCTTTATCCTCACTGGGAGAAAGTCAGCTCCCGACTTCTCTAAGCCATAGCTTTGCACAGGGGAGCTCCTCAAATGCTACCAGAGCAAGAGGCCATGTACACTGTTCTTAATGCACCAAAACACTTAACCAAATCCCATGGCCTATGTACACAGCAAGAGGAAAGCCTGGTTGCATGTTGTATGTGCATTATGTTCCTTGGCTGCCATCCAGCCCCTGTTTTCATGTCAGAAAATCACACACTTTCTGACCAGAAAGTTACACGCTCAGAATTCACCCCTACATCCTTCTCATTCACAGAAGGTGCTACACCACTCTGTTTTACCATGATAACCTGAGACTGACCTCATCAGTTCTGGTATATCACAAGACTTGTACACTTTTTCTGGATTGGGTCATTAATTTTTTGCTGCGTGACTAGTTCTTCTAAAATCAAAACAGTGCAAGGCACACATCAAAGAAAAGACGTCTCTCTGTCTCCCCAGATGTTTCACTAATGCACAGCCTACTACAGTTGCAGTATGACTAAGAAGAAGGAAAAGGCTCCCTTTCTCTGCTCTTATCTTCAAAATGTTCCAATCAGCAGAGCTGAACCAAAACAAAATATTTTTAAAAAGTAAAAAGTGAACTGAAAAGGACATCTTGCATTTTAAAATAACAAACCAAACATTGCACTGCTTGCTTTGTAAATCTTATAGAAGAGCTCCTCCTTAGCCCAGGCTGCCTATTTCTTAAAAAACAAAGACAAGCAGAACTAGCTGCAGGCAATGAAGTGTATTAGCATTTGAATTCATGTTTGTATATCCTCTGAAGGAAAAATTCTCTTAAAAGCGACCTAAGGAACTTCCTGAAATGTATTATCGCAACATTTATTTGAGATTTGAAAATTCATGATGTCTTTATAGTTCCTTAAAAACAAACTGGGAAATGCTAAAAAAACACCCCACAGATTGCTGCCAATTTCAAAACAGGATGTTTTTGTTTTTGAGGACTGTAATTAGGAACAGTGACCTTGAAAATGTAAACAAGCCATCCATTACCTCTTCTCTTCTAATTACTGTTGCAAATATTGTTTTCTCTTTATAAACTTGTCTGTGTGAGTAGTTTAGTTTTCATACTCAGGCAAAGACCAGAACTTCCACAGGACTAAATGTGCTAGCACCCAATGTCACCAGTTAGTTCAAGGGAAAAGGAAGTGAGGAGGAGGAAGAAGGTATTTGGTATATGGCTAGGGATTTAAAATCATGGTGGCTGTTATCAGCACACAGAAAAAGCAACACAGAAAAGGCAGCCCTACAAGAAATGCTTTACAAGTACTGCTGAAGAAAAACCCATTATCAGGAGAAAACCTTGGAAAGTGCGTGGTCTCCTCAGGCAGCAAGGGAGATCCGGAGCTGTCCCAACACCTAATCCTGCAGTCAGAAAGCAGACACCCGAGTCCTTCCTTACCTTCTGATGCCCAAATTCATTCAATACTGTGCCCAGCTTCTTTGTGTTGCTGTGAAGTTTGTGAGCTGCAATGGCTGGGTTGGGATCCCTCCAGTCGATGGAGAGGCGATGGTACCAGAGGTGCCGACCCTCCTGAATGTGTGCTGACTTGATGCCGGGGTCGAAGCGATGCACTTCACATCCACTGTTGGCCATGCTGAGCTCAAACTGGTTGTCATCATTGCCTAGCCTATGTAAAAAAAAGAAAAAAAGAAAAAAGTAAGGTGTAACTATTAATGTGGCACAAAGAACTATTAGTGAGTAGGATGTTCTGAGGATGAACTAACTTAACCAGAAAATTCAAGCTCAACGCAATAGGATTAGAATGAATGGTTCCTTTCTAGGCAAGAAATAAACCAGCTTTAGCCAGGTTGGTAACTTTCCCGAAGAGCTTTTTCTTAATTCAGAATTTGACAAAATTCATATGAAAGTAAATTGGAATTTTTGTCATTATTCATATTTTATGTTTTTACATATTTCTCTATTTTCAATTTGCTTTTTTCTTGACAAGTTTACAATACTTCCCTTAGTCCCTGCTGCACAAACTTCCAATAACCAAGCCATAAACAGAAGAGAAAATACATTCAAAATTTATGCAATACTACTTCGTAAAAATCTGGCATATTTCACACCACGTCTGTCACCTGGTGTTAAAAGCATGACCCACAGTGACCACCAGTACGGACAAGACACAAGAACGAAATGCCTCTCTTTCTCTGCGGACAGGAAGACTCAGATAAAAATAAGCATGGTTAAAAATAAGCACTCTACAACAGCAGCAGAGTTGTTATATAAACTCGAGAGAAAGATTGCTGCTAATTCGGTGAAGATCCCAAAGAAGAAAAATTAATATCCCCACTGTACAGCAGTATTGTCTCAGTCCCTGCCTCTGTGAGAAGATGTATTTTACAAGGCTGTGCCATATTCCCACCTTCTACAGCCCAGCGGTTCACACAGGGTGCACTAAAATTTAAAAAATCTGGTATTTACCATTGCAATCACACATCTGAACCACAGGCCGTCCCTACTCTGTAAAACAGGACATTCTCTTCATTCGTACTCTTCTAAGCTTGTTCCAAATGTGATTCAAATCATGCACTAAACATTAAACAAAATTAAGCAGTTTGATATACGCACATGTAGCACTGAGAAGAGAACCAAGATTTTTTTCAATCAGTTGTGGTCTAAATCGCACAACCGAGACCATTCACTCTGTACCAACAGCACAGCATTTATCTGCTGTGCACAGACCACGACAGGACAGTGCTCTTAGATGCACTGTCAGAGCACCTGCTACGCTACACCACAGTTATCCTTAGCAACGGCGTGGGTCTGAAAAGATTTTGGCTGTTTGCATCAATATATAAAACATGACACATTTTAAATCACGTCCTACACCACGGTACAGCGTTAGGCCAGCACCAAATGTTCTACACAGGTGACAAACAGGTAGGCTAGAATGAATTCAACTCATGAAACGTGTGGAAGAGCACTGGTTTTGGAAGTTACCAATACGGTATGACACTTGCTGTAATACTGCCTAAGCACACCGTAACAATACCCTAGGAGGTTGTCTTCTCCTCAACCATCTTCCCTTTCCCTGGGAAAACAGGAGGAGATGGGGTGTGCAAAAATAGCCTAGCATGCTTTTAAGAACAACCCTAATTCACAGGAGTCCAACGCATACAGCTGTGTGGGAGGAAAAGAGAGCTTTCTTTTAATACATTCAACACACATTAGGAAAAAAGTTCAGAAGTTAACCAAGTGAATCGACATGTTTGTTTGTATGTGGCTTTCTACAGAAGGGACAGTGATGGACAAAGACCAGTGTAATCCCTTAGGAATGAGAAGCTGGCTAAAAACGAACAGCATGGGAATTGTTGAGGACAGTTACAGCATCAGTGATGAGCCCACCAGCGACCGATGGCCACATGTGTCCGTGACACACTTCTAACCATACCAGCTGCTACAATCCAGAGGGCCAGATGCTTCTGGTGCAGACAAACCTCAGGCTGCCTCCAAAAAACAGATTGCTGCTCATGTGGACTGCAAATGGAGCTTCGCGGTGGTGGAAAACAGGAAAAAAAAATACAGATGAGGGTAAAGACAGGGATGATGCATCTTCTGGCACTCCAGTTAACAGGTCAAATTTATGCCTGAAGAGAGATCTAGCCAACAACAAATGTATAGGACTGAAAATAAGGTCTTCTCCAAACGAACTGGTTCAAAAAATGCCTGGCCCACATGTGATCATACAAAGGGATAATGCAGCGTGAGAAAGATAGACAAATTAGGTCTCCTAAGAAAGATTTAGTTACTTAAAGAACGATGTGTTACCTAAAAAGGGATCACGATTTTAAAAGAAAGGCGTGGAGGTCACAGAAGACCAGCGACGCCTTTCCTCCCCATCAGGAGAGAGCAGCTGCTGCCCCTATCCACCGCAAAATAAAACATGCCAAAGACACTGACCTATTTTTCCCGTAAGGGAGAAGGGAGCTCGGTTACAGAGTTCCACGCAGTGCCCTGCGGAGGGGGCAGAGATGTGGGCAGAGGTGGGGGTAGAGGTGGGCATTCACAGCAGCACCATCAGCACCCGCGGGGCCGTCTGTCCCCGGCTGCGTGCGAGCGCAGGGAAGGAAGGGAAGGGCTCGCTGGCGCTGCTCCCCGCCGGCAGCAGGGCAGCGACGCTGACCCGGGACAGAGCGCAGCACAGCGGGGAGCAGTGTCCCTTGGCTGTGCCCTGCTCCCAGGGTTCACAGAGGGTCACGGTGCACAGAGCCTTGCAGTCTCTTCTCTCTCAGAAGAGACACTAGGCTGCAGCTTGCACTGAATGAAGCATCACACCGGCCCCTGCATCACCCGGGAGCACAGGGAGCGCCGAGTGGCACAAAAGCTGCTTTGTCTGCTCCAGCACAGCTCTAGTGGACACCTGTAGCTGATCCAGCTTGAAAACTGCAGGTACTCCAGCGACCACAGCGACCACAGGACAGAGCTATAAATACATGCAAGTTAAGGTCCAGCTTTCCCTTTCTCTGCCCCCTCTCCTCCCTTTCTCTTTCAAAGGAAGATAACCGAGCTCAGCAGCTCAGGAAGAAAGAAAGACCCCCTGCCTGGATCCTAAAGCTCCTACACACACTTTAGGATGCACCTGAAATGGCATTTATACTGTATCGCAGCAAGACTCTTCAAACCTCTGCTGGTAAGTTTCTGAAATCCTATTCATTTACGTTATCCCAGCTTGAGTGCCTGCCTGTGGTGTTTGTAACTGACTTAGCTTAATCTAAGCAGATTTAGCACTAATAACTAGAGCTCACTAATGCATATTGCAATTATGTATCACACTGGGAAATCCTGTCCCCCAAGCACAAACATTGCTGCCTCCCAGTTGTGGAAACAACTAATACCCATCTAAAAAGATCCCCAGATGTTCCAGACACTCCTCACTCCCATTCACAAGTAACCTCTTCAGTAGCATTCAAGGAGGCAAAGCCTAAGCAGCATGTTTTATTCCAGTTTTAATCATATATGGATTCAATTCAGGATTCCCAGTAACACTCCCACTGAACTTTCACATTTGTCCTCCATCCATCCTCTCTGCAGAGAATGCTCTTCATTGGAAGCAGCTGCTCCCCACTTGCTCTTTATGAAACATACGAGGCAACAAAAATGTTTGAAGGGGATTTTTGCCTTAGAACAAAATTACTTTTCTGTCTGTCATAAACTAACAGAAGTGAGTCTGAGGGGAAGAATTACGCAGTAACGAGCTCCAAAGGTTGCAGAAGTAAACTGGTGGATTGAAGACTGCTTCTCCGTAACCTCAAGTATTTCCCTTTTATTTTTTTGCTGCTTCACATGATGCATCCTGGTTGGTTACTTACTGCATGTGTTTATCTGATGATGGATGGGAGAGCCGACATCAGTTTCAATCTCTGCTAAGCCCTGGTGTTCCATGACTACAGAAAATCTGGCACTCATGCTCCCTGCACCATACACAAAACAGCACCACATGAAAAGCACTGGTATACACACACTAGCTCAGTTTTGTTCAAAACCACCAGCAAAATATCTCAGTGCTGGTCAGCTTTGTGCCTAATCTGCACCTCCTAGCACAGACAAAATCACCTCTGCATTGTGCCTGCTGCACAATTCAACTCAAATAACATACTCAACCCACGCTTGATCCTTAACAACATGAAAACAGCACATTAACACAGGAGCCCAGGTCTAATAGTAATGATCAAGCAGGTTGAAGGACAAGGTCTAGGCTAATTCCACTGAACTGTGACTACTTTGCCAAGACATCTAAAATCAGCAGACACATTATCCCAGACTTCTACTATAATCAAAGGAAAGCTATACCTACCTCCAGAATGCTATTTAGCTTAGCTGATTTTCCACCTGAATGTGCCTGCCTCTCCCTACTGACTACTAGAAGCCCCCTCAGGCAGTAACTCAGTTCTACAGTCAAACAGTTAAAGTCTGGAACTAAACATGGGATAACACAGCGTCTCTCCTAACTTTTACAGGAACATGAAAAGCTGAGAAGAAGAAAAAACACATAAACATATATCTTGTGTTAATGTCAGGTAAGAATAATTTGAAATATATTGCAAAGAACATTCAGAAAATAAGAAGCAACAGTAGTCCACAGAAATTTTCTCTCCTGCATGTGTGATTTGTCTCTAAGGGGCATGTTCTTGCTCTGCTATAGAGCAGTGCTGCTGAACAAAACCTGAGAGCATCTCCCTCTCTGAGGATCTTGGTCTTTACAGCTCGAGTAAACTCAATCGAAATATAAATCCACCCAAATTAACCAAAACCACTCCCTGTGGCTACAGGGCACCCTGCCTCACCTCCACACTAACTGCAGGTGTTACCTGCCATGTACGTGCGTGTTACACGCCAAGGCTAAGAAACGCCACCCCAGCACAGTTCCTTGCTATCCAACCTTTGTAAACCCACAGCAGCAAAATCACAGGAACACACTGCACTGGTTCAAGGGAAATGAAGCCTTTCAATACACCTCTAACCTAAAGCTGCCTCCCAGGACTGCAAGTACAGGCAGCTCTGTGTGGTGACCTGTGTGAAATGAGCTCCAGATCCCAGTGACTGTTCTCCTACTGCACCAGTGTGCTGATGGCCTGATGCATTCTGAGGACTGACCTCCCTCATCCTCCTGGGAAACAGAATGTTTTATTAGCAGGGAAACAGGCTGCATGTGTGGTTTTGCTACCTGTGAAAGCACTTGTTCTGTGAAGAGTGAAAACTTCACTCTCAAGTGCTGTAAACATCATAAACGCTGCAAACATTTTAAAGTAAAGCCACAGCTGCCTTTATCACTATCACTTTGGCACATGTCATCCCTGAAGCGTTGGGCAAAACCACTCTCATATGTAAATGTACTATTTTGTCCCAGAGGTAGTTAATGAAGTTTAAAAGTAATGCTGCTGAAATACCTGGCAATTATGCAAGTCATCTCTGCTCAAGGAAGATGCCGTAGGCTTCTCAGTTTACCCCTTTGATTTCCATCTTCCTCTATATGAACTACCACTCACGACTCACCATTTAGCAATTTGTTTTTATACAAGTATTAGAAAGGAAAAGAAAAAAAAAAGACCCTCATGGAGAAAGGCTTTTTCCCTAAAAATAAAGTTTACAGAAGCAAATCAACACATGATAAACATACCTGAACAAAGTTTATACTTTGGAAGATAACCTTGCTGCAGCCTGCGTTGTATTTATAGGGCTTTTTGAAGCTACTTGTCATGAAACAATTTCCTTTCTTTTAAAGAGAGCACTTACCCAAGTGAATAGAGACGGCATTGCTTGCTTCTGATTCGATGGATGAGGCTAAACCTCTCATCAAGACAGACTGACCAGGGCTTTTTTGCGGTTTTGGAGTACCCTTTCAAGCTGTTCAGGTTTGTGTGTTCACATGAAATCTGTTGAAATCAAAGGATATTTCATTTTAAGATAGGACTTTAATTTGTTTTTAATTTGCCTTCTGGGGAAAAAGTGGAAAAAAGAAAAATGCTCATTGGTTTAATTTAAGTCTTACTGTCAATCTGATACATGGCTATAAAGATGTGATGATTTTTTTCCCCTGTTTGTCTGTTCTGCTTGGTAAAATTTAAGGCTTGCATAATTCCCCAGAGAGCCATGCAGTTTGAAAAGCAAATAATTAAGCATTAGTACTATACCGAGATTCATTTTTCCACAAGGAAGAGATATTCCAGCATCCACATGTTTAATTTTTTTTTTCTTTTCAAACCTTGGAGTGGATTCTGCATCCTGAATAATGTTAAAACCGAGATTGTAATTACAAAGTTGCAGCATCTCTGCAATGTGTACCTTACCCAGAGTGTCCTGGATCTCAGCTCCAGAAGGGATTTAATCATTACCCCAACACATGCCTTCTCCAAAAACAAAGGGATTTAAGCAAGTGCCTAACTAAACAGAGGAATCACAGCATGTGTGTCTATGCCAAGCTGGCCTGGACATCTAGAGTCTAAGGCCAGGATAAAAACCCTGCAAAAGAAGAGATAGAGACCCTGCAGGGAGGAGCACCGCAAGCCAAAGCCCTTGTACAGACCAAGAAAGCAAAGACTGGAAATGCACTGGATTCGCCACAAACCTGGACATGTCAAAAATCACTGAGGGGTGAAGTCAGCTCTGCCAGCAGCTGAGTAGCAGCCTGGAACAGCCAAACCCACAGCGACTGAGCCAGCAAAGCCACAGCCCTGTAAGTGACACTCTACGGAGGAGCCTGCAGCACCAGCTCTGCCTGTCCATCCAGCAGCTCAGGCCAGCATTTCACCCCCAGGCCACGACATTCCACCCCACCTTCTTCCTCCAGAGCCACTCTGGAAAAGGCAGGCACAGAGCTGGAGAGTGCTGCACCCTTTCCAGCACACAGAAGCCAGAGCACAGCAGTCGACTGAGAGCTGGTACAATCCATACGGCTGTCACCGGAGCAGTGGTAAGGAGGCAAGGGGAAGCAGAAGGAAGCACCAAAGCTGTGGTTACTTCTACCTAGGAAAGACTGCACTGGTCTACACCAGCACCAGCATCCACAGTTTGTTCTTGAAGGGCTTCTCAAACCATGCATCCCAGCCATCAAAGTCACGTGTTGCAGGGCACAGGCTGCTAACACGCAGGTAAGAATGCAAAAACCGAGAAGAGCTTCAGGAACCCAGCTGAACCATCATGATGGAAAGTTGTTCTTTGGGCCCAGTGCCACCCTTAGCTGCAGGAATGGGAGCTGGCACTGTCAAAAAGGCAACAACTAAGATGGTGGACAGGACAGTAGTAGAGACAAAACCAGGTTAAATATCAGTCCTAAACAGACAGTTCTCATCTTGCTCCTTCCTTCCTCTACAGCAGACTGCAGAGGCTCAGTTCTCAGTCTTAGCCATACTAAAAAGCACAGCTCTGGTCCCACCTGGAACCACAAAAGCAAAACAGTTTTACACAGACGTGAGAGTAAAACCTGGAACCCAGACTTTAATGTGGTAGGCACTCTCCACCATGCACTGTGTAATAAGTAAATAAAACACTCATTCTTTAACAAGGGTATGCTCTGAAAGATCATTACCTAGAGCATTACATTCAAAGAGCTGCACACTGCATCACCACCTCCCTGCTCCTGCTCAGCTCATAATTCCCATGGAAAATTCATAAAAGCAAGTACAGCATCTCTTCATGCTGTTCTCAGGATTCACTAAGTTTTAAGCAATGATTTGCACTGCACCCCACTACCCATTTCCCTTCAGTCACATAACAATCAAGGAATAAATGGCATAGCAACAATAAGCACTAATTTAAGACACAGAAGAATAACGTACTCTCCACAGAAAACTAAGATTCTGCAATGCTGCCACTTAATTGACTCATGGCATTATGAGCAATTACAACAGTCAGAGTTTGGAGCAATTTTAACAGCTCTTGCTACTTAATAGCTGTTGCTATCAAAAAAAACCTCCCCAAACAAAAAAACCCCAAACCCTGAACCTGCCTTTAGCACCATCATCAGTCTGTTGCACGACTAACTGATGCACCGAGCTCAGATCCTGTTCTGGGCTTCTGCTCACTCCTATCAGACAAACAACAGCACAAGAAAGATGATGCTTCCGATCATCAACTACCAGCACTGAAAAAGCTTTTTCTGTCCACACCTTGACCCTGCTGCCATGGCACCTTCCTGCTCCAGCAGTTTGAGCCATTCCACGCTAATGGCATGGGGTTGAACTCAGGCACAGTAATTAGTAGACACTTGCTCAGCAAATACGGAAAACGACATCCCATACTCATCTACATAAGCAGGATACCATTTTCAGAAGTGCTCACACCAGTCATGGTGTTATCCCATCAGTTATTAATCTTGTAACATCTGCCAGGTCAGGAACAGGGATTCCTCCCATTTTTTTTTTTCACTTATGCTTATTGCCCCAGCCAGCGTCAGTTACTCTGGGAACGAAACTTCTCGCTGAGTGTGTCAAAAGCAATGAACTCTCTGTTAATTGATGTCCTTGTAGGCTTTGACCCAACTAGTAGAGTTTAGCAGCATCTGCCACTGTTTATTAAGTCACTGAGGTGAAGGATGTTTTCAAGCTTAATATGTCTGCCGCAGTCTAAACTTCTGTACAGCAAATCAAGCAGCTCTACACACATCTCTTGCTGTCCCCACATGCATCTTCTTGCCTCCTGCCCTCTAAGGGCTGGCATGAGTGGCAGCAGAGACGTAATTTTATTGAGAATTTAGCCAGGGGTACCCACAAGCTGGAGGATACATGAATATTCTGCTATCCTATTTTTTAGAGGTGTTTCTAAGTAATCTCATCCCAGCCTCGAAAGCACTGCATTAACAAAGGATTTCATACCTGACTGACATTTCAGTGATATTGGCACCTGGGGCTTTTTGCTGTTCTCCAGTGTAAGTAATGATGCTGTTAACTCTGTATTCAAGGGTCAATTGCTGATAGACCTGGGTACCAAAAGCAGCTGCCCTGTTGGAATTGTGAGCATCCAGCACCTTTTCCATTTTTTTATTAGCTGAAATGCACAGGCAAACGCCGTTGTACATAAGTGATGCCTCTGTTAGAACACAATGGCCCAATATCCATATATGCTGAATGCTGGAAGTATCCATCAACACAGTCTGGATTTGGAAATGCCATATTTTAAAAAGCACATAAAGTAATTTTCACAGTCATTGTTTTTGTCCTGAAAATATCAAGATTCTACTGGTATAATCGAAACAACTTGTCCAAGTTAAGGTCTGATGCCTTATTCTCATTTTACTGGGAACCTCAAATGCCTCCTTTTGAAGTAAAATGAGCCTGGTTATCATATTATTATTGAGAGGTGGAGTGGTTGAATACACTCTCTTGATACAGAGTGCATCTGAGAGGGAGAAAGGGGAGAGAGAGAAACACCACATCTAGAATTTCAGTCATACCATACTCCTATCAGGACACAAACCCATCGGGAAATAAATAGCATGGAAATAATGCGTTCTTTCTAACCTGTGTTTTGACCTTTATCTTCATGTTGACCATCTGCTAGGTTAAGCAACTTTAGAAATAAAGCAGTTCAAACAAAGTTTGGTGCAAGGTTAATTCCTTAGATATGAGGGAACAATCTGTGCCAGGCAAAGTGTTTTCTAAATGGAGACTGAAACTAAAAACCTACCTGAGAAGTGCTAATGTACTTTAGAAACCTCGAGGCCTCATAGTTGAGAGAAGGGGTTGGACTTGCCCATGGTTGTAGTTCAATGTGCCACCTTACAGTCTGTAAAACAAAGCAAACCAAAAAACACCTTAAAGGCAGTGCAAGCATAAATTACAAGGGCTAATAAACTAAGGAGATTTAATTTCAAACAAAAAGAGTTTCCTGGGGGCTTGTCTACACATGAAAAACATTTCAGAATAAAGCAGGGTTTTAACTACAGTGAAAAAGCATCTAACAATGATTTATAATGACCAGCTTTGAAAGCAGATGTATGTAATTCAGAAAGAAAGTGCTCCTCATCCAGGATACATGTGTGAACCCAGCTATTCTCGGACACTCAAGTAAGCTGTGAGAAACGCGTGAAGAAAAACAAGATCTGAGTAACCAAATCTTCTAGCAAAACATCTGAAAACAGTGATATCATTTTAACTTCATCTATCAGGTATCTCTGCTTGAATGCTCACTGAAACAAGAACTTGGATTGCAAACATTAATCACCAAAGGAAACCCCTGCAAGTGAGCTGTTTTCTTTTTTAAGATCTAGATTTTATTGAAAAACAAACTTCTTGTGGGCTTTGAGAAAAGTCCTCTTCCTCTCCCACGCTTGCCTGACAGATACACCAGAATTCTTTGTTTTCCTGAAAAAATATAAGTGTGGCTGCCTGTAGCCCTACCACTCCTCATTTTCATAGCCCCAAGGAAGTTGCTTTGGTGGGTGCTTTCTGTACTCCCTGCAAGGCCCCTCAGCTCTGAACCTGGGGGATCCTGTCAGCTTTTCCAGAAACACTTCCCACACAGACAGAGTGGGACAGAAAAGGTCTTTCAGACACGTGCTTGCAGAGCAACGGGGCTCTGTGCTCCTATCTGCGCCACCTTCTCCAAATTCTGCCCGCTGTCATGCTGGGAAGTTTAGACTTGTCATGTCTTGCCCTCAAGTAGATAAAAATATGAGCACACTGTTAAGTTGTACTAAATTAAGATTGATTCCTCATGGCTTTTCATCTTCAGGCGCCATAACTCTCTTCTACGGTTGGGCAGGTAGTATCAAGCTTCCCTTTAATCATCTTCAATTAACTGAGCTTCCATAATGGACAGGATGGGGTTTCTCCCTCAAAGGCTTATGCTGACATTCAATAAAATACAATCACAAACCCCACTCGGGATTCCCACAGGACTGTATTTCAAACGAAGCCCTGGAAAACATGCAGGAAATAGAAATTAGCTGGAGAGGATGGAGACAGATCAGTGAGGCGAGGGACTAAGCCCTCAGACAGGACTGGTCTGTGGCACCAGAAGAAGAGGCAGCACAGCAACAGCAGGGATCCTCTGATGCCAGAGAGGAATGCAGGAAAGAGAAGGTAAAATTAGACAAGAAAGATTATTAAAGAGGACCACCAGATCAGATGGCTTTTGCCTTGAGCTGATATCACAAATTGATATTTGTGCAGCCTAAGTAAACATAGTCTATAGTGAGTGTGAGCCAGGAGGTCTGTATGAGGTTCATTGTTCCTTCAGGGTTTATTTTTCAGATTTGTTGTGGTTTTGCGGGTTTTTTTGTTTACTATAAAGAGATGCTGAAAAGGATATTGAGATTTTTTTTTTCTCCCCCAGAAGGAGACAAAAGTAGCATTTCTCACCCTGAGACTTCCTGCCTGCAGCAAACTTGGACTCCTATACCCCACACAGCAGGAGCCTGGAAGCAAGCTAGCAAGCCAGCTCTGCAGCAGCATGTCCCCCTGACCTCTGCTTGCAGCAGGCAGTCTGCAAACAGCGAACACCAGGACTATAGGTGCACACCAGGGAGGGAAATGCGTGTAATCTTTCAGAATGAGTCACAGTTCACACGGCTGAATAACGTTTGCAGTGACAGGAATGCTGCTGTTTCAACAGGCTTGAAAGCTGAAATGAAAATGAAGACTGACAATCGTTTTCAGGGAAAAAAAAGAAAAGAAAAAAACCCCAAAACCAACCAAACAAAAAAGAAAAACCAAACAAAAAAAACCACCAACCACCCAGATACCTACACATCTGTGCCCAGTTATTCTGAAATCTATTTGTGTGAGAAGTAGCTCATTAAGTAGAGGAATTGCAGGGTAGCCATTGTGGTACTATTCAGCAAGAATTCCTTCTGCAGAGAGTTGACAGGGAAGAAAAAGAAATCTCTATAATGAACCACGTGAATGAGGTTCTTTTTCAGCAGAGTGCAATATCCAAGAGCCACTGCAGCTTACACTCAGGTTCTTAAAATCTTGAAGACAATAAACTGCCTTCCCACTGACTCCAAACTATTGATAAACAAACGAAAATGAAATAAAAGCCCCAGTGACTTACTGATGCAGTTTCATTAAAAAATAGGGCAGGAAGGAAAAAACCAGAAAGAGATCAAACATTTATATAATTCCTTAAATTTAGGAGCACGACATAAATGCTACTTTTGTGACAGAGATCAGACCCGAGGCTCCTTTTTGACGGCAATGCTTCTGAATAGCTTCTCAAACTTCACACTTGGTCCCTCGGCTCCTTAGGAAGCAACAGCCTATTTCCATTCACTAACGAACACACTGGAGAGGCCTGTTCCTAACACCTCCTAAACACCCCTACAGGGCGCCTCAATAGCTGCCTTACAATAAGATTCACAGACAATGAATGGGGGTGAAAATCCAACACGTCCCTCGGATCGGGTGCACCCCCCCAGCGGGTACCTCACAAATGTCGGTGATGCGTTTTGAGTACTTTCAGGAATACAAAATATCCTCCTGAAGGAGCCATTCCATAACTACATTGGTAGCCTTTGTTTATAGTTTTCCAAATAATTTTCAGCCTGTTCCATAGTGTTTCCACGTAAGCCTTCTCAAATACACTCTACAGATGCTTTGTGAAAATCAGGTTTATCCCTGATAAAAAACGATCCTTATTTGAGGAGTTTTCCCCCCTCTTGACTTCCCAAATTTATTTACTCAGAGCGAACCAGACTGTGGCATCATGATTTGGATTTTCTCACCTGTACTGAGGAAATCTCTAGAACGACCAAGAGCAGGTGCCTGTGGCTGCTGTACAAACAGGCTGGGGAGCAGCTGCTTTCACAGGAGGCCTTATAGCAAGAGGAGCAGAGGAGCTATTGCAGCCCAGATTATACAGCTCTGGATATGAAATTAAGACAGACATCCCCAAGGCTGCCCAGGAGGTGCCAGAAAACGGGTTCAGTCAATCCGCATTTTTGCCTATCACCATGGGTGTGCCCTCTCCCTAGGGTAAGGACTCATCCAACCAGACACCATGACTGTGTTTCCCAAACATCAACATATCCATATTCCACATTATAAAGAGATGACAGTACCTGGAAAGTTACAATGACACTTAAAAAATACTGACTATTCATACTGAATATCCTAAAGTATCCCTCTGTATATAGCTTCACTTATAGACACATTAACTGAAATTAGCATTGTAAGAAAAATCAATCTTCAGCAAGACTTTATCACAAGCACTGGCTGGACATTGATTTTGGCTACTCCTGAAGGGTAATGGATATCCAGAAACTGTTATTCAGAGTGATGTCTAAATTTTCACCACATGAGATAACCAACAGAGTAAAGAAAATCTTAAAGCAATGCCATTGCTTTGTTAGGAAAACTAGGCCGCATTCGAAGGTCTGATTTTTTTTTCCAGGTGCTTCACACTTAAGGATAAGGACTGATGTTTCCTTCAGACCAATCTGACAGTTATCTGCAGAGACCTCTCTGGAGACCACTTCTTCCTAGATTTTTTCTCCCTCATAGCCACCTGTGATAGTCATTTGATAATCCCTTAATAACCTGTAGTATATATGTGGTGTACTTTTAGAGGACCATTATTTAAAATCTGTCCTAAAAATCTGAAATTGTAATATAAAATTTAAATCAAAGAGTGCAAAGGGCTCACAAACCAGCAGGTCTAAAACTGTAGGCCTGCAAAATGTTTGGCTTTTCCAGCCTAAATTTACACACAAATCATTAAATTCTTTCCAGACCAATCCTAGTTTCAGTGCACTAACTCAAAAAGCCCAAACCCTTCCCTCCCTTCTGCTTACATTTGAAAGGGAATTAGTTTTTCATACTTTCATCTTTTTTAACTCAATAGCTGTTTCCTTCCCTATTTAATCTCCTTCCTTTTTAACAGGCAATTAAAATACAGAAACATATTAGCCATTTTTATAAACAAAAATTCGGGAATCCCATTGCCTTGCCAAGCAGCCTGTTGCTTCCAAAGAAGAAATGAAAGATTTGTCAATATATACACAGACGTCTTAAGCAAATCCTCTGATTAAATCGTGCAACAGTTTAATTTTTCACATCTGAGGCAGGACCAAATGTGAGTGGAAATAATTTCTGGCACTAAATTCCATCAAGAACCATAAATATTTGCTACCCATAGAAACAAATTACATACGCATCCTCAACTCCAATAATTCTGTCTGTACCCTGTGTACCACCACACTCAGCAGAACAGAACCTGCTCGTGGGTGAAATTTTGCAGGCGTTTTATCAGTTTGAAATGCAATGCACAGGATTCAGATTGCAAAACTTCAGACATCTAGATGGCAAATTTATTAGATTGCACTCCTGAAGGCTTGCCCTTGTGAGAACAGATTGGCCCCGTATAATTTATAGACCTTGGACATAATTTTATTTGTGGTCCCTCTCAAGCACCTGTGGCCTTAATCATATTAGTCTGTTGTGGTCTTATTGTTTGGGGTTTTTCCCTCAATTCGAAAGTACCCTAAATAGTGGGAGCTGCTTGCTGCAGCCCACGCAAATCCTGGCTGTGCAGGACATGCCAACGCCTCATGAGGGACACGCGACCAGCGCGAAGCCTGCTAAGGGGAGTGGGAGGGCTGCTGAGGGTGGAGGCAGCCAAACCTGGCACACTGCTCCTCTTGCTGACAACTCCAGGAGCAAAGAACCCCTCGTGAACGCCCACGTTTAGTTTCAGAGGCAATTAGGTGGTTGACTCCACAGGAGAGCCAGGAGGGAAGAAACATTTCTGCATGCAAACAGCTATCAAGGAAGCTCCCACAGTGGGCTGGGGAGCTAAGTTATTTGACAGGACAGATGAGGCAGACGGGCTCTTTAAGGGAATGATTCATCTCACTAGAGAGTAGACATCTAAAATAAGTAAGGTGAGTCAAGCACTGGAAAAGTCCATGTCTCGCCATGACCTGCAAAGGAAGCCTGAAGGATGGGCTCAGGAACACTTACACCGCAGACCCCCAACGTCACAGAAGAGAAACCCCAGACCAGACATTCACACACCCCATGCTGCAGAAAAACATGCAATTTAGAGGGCTAAGCCTACTCTTTAGCTGTGAGCCTAAAGCAACATTTAGCTGCACTTCATTCTTCAGCAAGGTTCAGTAATTCCAAATGTTTTATGTTTGGAGCAGCAGTACATGGCACAAATAAAACAAACTCCACCTCAAAGTGGAGGTATCAGTAGGAAAGAACAAGTATGCCTGCAGCCTTGGCAAAGACCTCCTTGAGAAAGGTCAATTCATAGAGTCCCCTTTAGCTAAATGTAACCAGCACCACAAGGGTCACAAGACCTACACTTGTAAAATCCTGCTACCTTACATTGTTAATTAAGGAGTAGCAGGGACACACACAGGCTCAGTAAGCTGTAATTTAAAAAACAGGCTTACAAAGTGATTGACTCATATATAAAGCTCTAAGTGAATTAATTTCCAACACAGCTGGCTTTATAGATATTCCATCCCTATATGTCTGAACTGTTTCTTTTTTTCTTTCATATTATTTTCTATTTTTCTTTGCAGTTTGGCTTTCTTAAACATACGAGGCCTTCTCTTAAGAAACCATAGTGCAAAACTTGCTACACACACTCCTCCTCTGCATGTGTGTGCCTGTATCAAGAGAAAAGCAGTGGGTTCCCTCTGAGGCATCAGGCATTGAAGGAATCACAGGGAAAAGCAGCTGACACCTAGTCCTGCAGCCACCTAAACTGGGAATTTCCACTCCAACAGCGAAACTTCCACATTGCACAAAGTCCATGATGAACTGGAGGAAAAAAACAAAATGAATCAAAAAGGAAATCTTTCTATTTCTCTGTGTTTCTACTTTCCAGAGTTTATCGAAGGCAGAGGCATCTCTGACACCACTGCACACACGCACACAGCTTTCTCCATGCCCAGTCACCAGCGGATTGCTCTGTCCTCTGCAGGCACCACATCGGTGCAGTGCAAGGAGCAGGCCACAAAGGGAGTCCCTTCTACAGGTGAACTCCAGAGCTAAAAAATCTGCAGTGTGTTACAGAATCACAGAACGGTTTGGATTGGAAAGGACCTCTAAATATCACCTAGAACAACCCACTTCCATGAAGCACACATTCCACTAGGTCAGGGGGCCCAAAGTAAACAGTATTGCCCCTAGCACCACTGGTTACTGGCTGTCATTTAGACACCGAGCCACTGGCTATAACCANCACCTAGAACAACCCACTTCCATGAGGCACACATTCCACTAGGTCAGGGGGCCCAAAGTGAACAGTATTGCCCCTAGCACAGACCCTTGATGGACACCACTGGTTACTGGCTGTCATTTAGACACTGAGCCACTGGCTATAACCAATTCCTTATCCATCTATCAGTCCATCCATCAAATCCATAGCTTTCCAATGCAGATACTGGCTGTGCCTAAACAACTCCCTGTCTTCAGCATGTTTTAACATGTCTTCCAGGAGGATCCACTTCACGATCTTATCCAAAGATTTTGTGTTGGAACAACAGGCTGAGGAACAATAGCTTTGTGCCAAGATAAGCAAGCAACGTGTCACACACACAGTCAGGCTTTCCCACGCAGGAAGGCTGCTCAGGAAAGTAAATCCTGCCTATGGAAACCAGTCCCGTGATAAGAGCACTTTCTACATTAATGAGTGTGTGTTTTCAATTTAAATGGGTTTCCAGCACGATCTGTATATGGACAATTCTATGTCTGGACATGTGTGTTTTATTTTATGAAGGAGGGAATGTCGAGGATGCACTTAAGTCTCTCCTAGCTCCTCACTCTGTGCATCCTCTTTTCCAAGTCTCCGCAGTGCAGCACACATTTGTCTGCCTGGGAGCAGGATGTGAGTGCTGCAAGAGTCAACTTAGGAAGCTCCAAACGTCACCCCGAGGGCTCCACTTAAAAGCAGTTTATCAGCACTTGCTTCACAAGGCTGCAGTTTGCACCAGTAAGTAACACTCTTAGACTTAGCACGGAAAAGGAAAAAAAGGCAAAGTTTTACACTGAAATGAAGAAAACTATTTTCTGACTTCAATTCTCATTAGAAAAGCTTTGAGTCACTGCATGGTAATTGAAACCAAGAGTTTTTACTTTCATAGAGTAAATCAGTCTGAACATGAATACGTAACAATCCCTGAAAAGGCAGCAACCACCAAGCATTTCGCCTCTGCTTTCCTTTTGTTAATACTGCTGTTTATTTTCTGCTCCTCTTGCTTCTCATTTCCCATCTGACGGTATGAAATCGAGCCACGCACACACAAATTACTGCTCGGGGGGGGGGATCTGCTGCCTTTACCTGCAGGCAAGCTGCACGAGCGACCTCCATGCAGAACACCAAAAACTTCAGTGCCTTGGGAGGTTTCACACACAAAGCTCACACTCAAGCTCCCTTCAACTCCACTTTCAGGTTTGTGTCTTTTCCCCTAAACAAGTGTCTCATAAGAAAAGCATGCACAGGAAAAAAGGATGCTTGCCATTGACTTCAAGTGACAGAATCTGCATCACTTTAAGAATCAAGAAGTGGATTTGGTGAAATTAAGAGCACCTTCCAAAATTAACATGAGGAAGCCAGGTCTGTAGAGGAATTTAGGTGACTAATGCTCCATTGAATTCAAATCGTAACCCTGAATTCCACAGGAAATGAGCGTTGGGAACTCACTTCCCGGGTTTACATTAGCCACTGTGGACACCCTTGTAAATTCACCATCACCCTGAGTGCAGGTTTGGGACTTACAGGAAGCAGGGTTTCAGAAGACTTGCCAAAATATTAATTTGTAGGTACTCGCAAATTCAGAAAGCATTGCATCTAATTTATAATTTACACAGCCTAACTACCACTGCTCACTACCTCTGAGGAATAAATCCACTGCAGCCAAAGGATCTGGGAGCTGTAGGGGTAGGAAAGGGCGGTATTGCACTGGGGAACCTCTCCTCAGACCTTCAAAGGTCACCGAAGACTTAACAGCTCTGCCACTGGAAATCCAGCAACATATGGGAGAAATACACATTTATTAAAAGAGAGAATGATTTTACTCTAAGAGACACGAAGCTTTGAAAATAGCCAAGTGAGATTTCTTTGCTATGGTTCTAAAATAAAAGAAATAAATCGGGCAGCAGCGTTCCAGCGCTATCCAGAGGCTGACAGCATGATAATATATCTAATGGAGATAAAACCAGGAGCCAGAACAGATTGAAATTTATGGAAGTAAATTCTCAAAACTGCTTAAGCAGCTCCATCAGCTGAATTCCTTCCAGTGCCCGTATGCCTTTGCCAACATTTAAGGATAACAGCAAGAAACAGATACAGCAACTACTGGTCACTGCTTGTCAAATTCAGTTTCTGCTAAGCAGAGGCAAGACCGTGGTTTCAGCCTGTATTCATAACTGCTTTAGTTGAAGTGCTCTGGCTGAGAAATATGGAGATGTCATAATCCATACAACAGGGGAAAAAAGCTATTTTCCTCTAGGTTGACTTCACTTCAATATTTAAACCACAGCATACAACAAACAGAATTCATCAGTAAATACTCCGCTAGCCACATAAGCTGAGTTTATTTTGCGCAAATTCCAGCACTCTAACTGTGATTTGCATATAGGGATGCCTCTGGCAGCCTATCCACCGACTTCAGAGCCTCTGCCTGAGGCTAAGGACTGGAGAAAAAGAAGGTGTTTTAGAGTAAAACCAATGCTTTCACACAAATAAGAGCATTTCACACTTGTGCAGCCATCTCTCTAATCCAAGTGGA
Organism: Oreocharis arfaki; assembly: GCA_013398015.1. Classification (NCBI taxonomy): domain Eukaryota; kingdom Metazoa; phylum Chordata; class Aves; order Passeriformes; family Paramythiidae; genus Oreocharis; species Oreocharis arfaki. The sequence goes on along the minus strand of VZRR01003603.1, from coordinate 1,113,743 downwards.
ATACAAATGGTCCACCACTTCTAAACAGAAATGGTCCACCACACCTTCTAGACTAAAGGGAGATATGAAGGATCAGAAAACCCCTTCCTCTTTATCTTCCCCTCCTGCGTAAGTACCAGGACAACCTCCTGTGCCCGAGGGGCAGGAGAGGGCAGTATTGGTCACTAGATGTCTATAATCTCACAAAGCAAGTAAATATCAGTTCTTATCCATGGGTAAATCAAAAGGCTGAGGAACTTGTACAGGTATTTAGATTTCAGAGTGTAAAACCCTAAGGTATGACAGAGAGTATTTACAACAGGTACCGAGGGTACTGTTCCTTCAACCCCCCATCAGTTCACTTGGTCGTACTGGGTTTTACTGGACAGCCAGGGAAGACTAAAAAAGCCAAACTTCACTTTTTTCTTCTTTAACTCCTTATTTCATAAAAGCATTAGTTAGTAAAACCAGATAATGGAGTTTCACAGGATGAAACGTATTCTAACTTTAAACATACTCCCTTTCTTTTTTTTTAATATGGCTATGGATTAGTGCCCTTAGTCTAGAGCTACGTAAAAGTCTTCCAAATAAAACAAAACAGTGTGTTGGGCAATTAGTTCCCTCTGTCTAGAAAGGGAACAACAGCTGGCTTACAAATTGTTAGGATTATAAGTACAAGATGACACATTTATTTTCCAATCTATAGAGAAGAAAATCAAGCTCATTTCAAAGCACACAAATTTGAAATATTTTTTGTTCAAAACATTACAAGCATTGTAAGCCCATGGAGGATGGGCTTGGGCAAATATGTACCATCCTCTTTAATCAAGGATATTTTCCAATGTTTTATCACTAATTCTGAGCATTATACAGATACAGTACTGAAAAACTTCATGGTTTGACCCAGAACTCATGATGCCCCCAGAATTCCCACGGATTTCATAATGAATAATAATTGCAAGATCAAACCATTAATCAAGACATCTAACGAAGAAGAAACACATCAGCTCAGCAGCAACCAATTGACACATAATTGCTTCTTATTTAATTTTCTCAAAAGAGAGAGGGAAAAGGAACACGGTGTTGTTTCTTCACCCTATTCAGGATGAAGCAAAGTTCACTTCTTTGAAAGTTTCAGTGCTGCAGAACAACCAAAAGAGACACAGCACCAGTACTAAAAATTTTGGGTTTTTTTCAGACAGCTCTTACCCTGTGGTGTTTATCTATGGGATAAATCTCACTCCTTCACTACTGCCATCCACTCTGCAGGGAGCAGGAAAGATTTGGAACTGATTCCTACCATTTTTAGGCTTCTAACTGGCAGATATTTTCTAACATTACATGCCATATCAATAGACATTACCATCTCTTCCCCCTAGCAGTTCAAACAGTGTGTCTTTGTAAAATATGAAAGAGGATGCTAAATAAAGGGCATTGACTTTGAAACTCCCAGTTGATTATTTGACTTAGCTAGCTTCTGGCAGAGGAATGAGGAAGAGGGCTGGGGACAGATGAGGCAAAGAGGGGGAGGCCAAAGCAGCAACAGCAACTCTGTGGTGTTAATGCTTGCTGGCTCTAACATCATTTTCAAATGCACACATTTCCCAAACAGGTCCAGTCCCTGGCACATCACTGATGTTTGCTTCTCTGCCACAATTTTGTCTTGGCTAATTTTCCCCAGCAGACCAACGTGTCACAAACACACACAGACACACACACACACACACACACACACACACACAGAGAGTCCCTACCTCATCAAAACTAACAGCAAGAACCTATTTTGGCAATATCCCTAAGACAGACAAGTTGCCTATCGGGGTCTTGTAGGCATTTTTTTTCTAAGCTCTCAAGGCCCACACATTTGTCTTCCACGTGCCAAGAAGGGCAGAGGCTTCAATTCCTTCAGTTTGCAGAAGCCACAAGGTCAGTTCTGGAAAGAACCCAGAAATACGTCTCTTCCAGAAGAACTCACAGCACTGCACCTGAAGTTGCATCTGAAATCTATCAGGAAGGGGAACCCACAGTAAACTTCAGCGGGTCACTCGTTAAACGAGCTGTTGGTTAGCGCTCTCTTCCACAAGCATGTAAACCCAGAGGCTGTCCATGTAAAATCTGAAGCAGCTGGCTTGATCTGACAATCCCAAGAGACCTCAAAAGCCAACGTCCCACTGCAAAGTCCTCCTGGTCCTACACTGCCAGTGTAAAGAGAAGCCCCCATTGCATGACGGGGAGAGGTGGCATCAGGAATGATGCTTCTCACAAGTACCCCAGATTTGGGATCTGAAAAGCCATAACAATTCTGTTCTGACTTTCAAAGAACTCTACAAAGCCATTCTGTTCCAGTCTGCACAGCAAACAGATAAGACTCTGATGAGAAGCAAGATTTCTGTCTTCTAACAGCTGCTGGAACTACTACATTTATCACTACATAAAGACACAAAGAAAGGGTTTTTTATTTACACATGTGTCGGGGTGGACATAAATTACAGCACTTGTTTTTAAATGTTTCAAAAAAATTAATAAGAGAGCAAAATAATCATGCAAGGGTTCCCCCAGAACCACGCCCAGGACTTGTGCTTTTCAAGGGGGCAGCAGCGACCACAAGGATACCCCATCCACCCATTCTCTGACAGTGCAGTTCACGAGCATTCGCAGACAGAGCCTTTCCTGGTGGTACCTGAGCTTGATGGCACATTCAAAAGTAAGACCACTGAACACGGAAGAGAAGATCAGGTGGGGAAACAACATGTAATTGAAAAACATGTCATCCAAACCCTTCCACTCAGCACTGCGTAAACAGCTGGGAACACTTCCGCCATCTCCTGCTGAAATTGACCCAGCTGTTGCCATGAGAGCGAGTTCAAAATCATGGCTTTCATCTCTCTGTTACCCTAGGCCTCAGTCCATCTGTGCACATGGTTTCTATTACCCTGAGAGACTGGCTAACTCAAAATAGGGCAGCATGTCACCCTGTCACTTTTGTAGGCAAAAAACCTAAAATAAACAGCATTAGGGTGAGCGTACGCATACAGATTGCAGGATACATATGCTATATACCACAACTGAAAGAAAAATTGAATCACACCTTTTTCCCGCTCCTTTAGTTGTTCCACTGAACTGCAGGTTGTTTGATCTAGACTTAAAAACACGGAAGGGCTCTGGACATTTCATCAAGCACGAAAGTATCTTGGTGCATATCTTCTAGCTACAAAAACACTCAAGTTGATTAAATGACTCACATCCACTGCACACAGCTCTGGAGCACTGAACAGCCATCCAAGACAAACTCAGCTCCAAGTTAACATTAGAACAAGCGATAAGAGTGGGCTGTGCTGCGGATGCCATCAAAGATTAGTGGTGGTTCACACAAACTTTCTCACTTACATGTTAAATCTTTTATCTAATCTGTGCCACGAGTGGCAGCCATCACTGCCGAGCTGCAGGACAGCCTGATCTACCACAACCAAACCAAACTGCTTGAGCAAAGGCTGGAGGTCCCTCCCTAATGCTACCTAAATCTCCAAATTCTACATTTGTTTTGTAAGAAGTGATGATGCACTCGTCACGCTGCCTGCACGAGTGTGCAAGGCAGCTGTGAGAGGGTTTTGTTCTTCACCATAGGATTTCAGTGCTGCACCCCTTGTCAGGGGCCACTGGGGTTCTGATCTGGGCTCACACCAAAGATCCCCCAGCTGCACTTCAGTCTGAACTGTGGCCACAGCTCACTGAAAGTGGCACAAGAGAGATATCTGGCACGCTGGCATCTACCATGCAGCCCCCAAGCAGACGTGTCTCTGTTAACTGCCTGCCTGGCTGAGTAAATGTTGATGTGAACTGACTGAACTAACTGGGATGAAAACCTTAACAGTGATGAAGTTAAACACTTGTCTCATAAGAAGGCAGATAAAGGTTGGAGATGTAAAGTCAAAACCCTAGGGCTATCCAGGAGAATTTTTACCTGTCCAAATCTCTCTTTCTGGACTCTTCTCTCTCCACAGAAGGAAATTTTAGAAAAGAATATAGAAAGATTGGCCACCTTGAGCAAGGAAAGTTGTGTGTCTTCAAAACTGTCCTCACTTCTTATTTCAAAACATGAAATGTGACAAAAGATCATTTTTGGCACTAACTGTGCCACTGCTACTGGGCAGTTCAGGTCACTTGGCCCCCAGAGCAGTCCCATGAAACAGCATGAGCTGAAGACAAAAAACAAGAATGGTTTTTCTCTGACCTGCTAGTGCAGTCATAAAGGATTCACATTTTGCACATTTTGTCTCTCTGGGTTCAAGGAAATGATGGCACAAATGTAATGGCCACCACAGAGCAAGGCTTCCGCAGAATAAATTATCACCTTGATCCTTGGGTCCCTTAGAAGAGAAGGCTTAAACACTCAGATTTACTTTTTTTCTGTGCCACAGCTACCTAGAAAATCTTCTCTTGTCTTTATATGCCAAAATAAAGCCTTGAGCAGGTATTCGAAAGATTTTGAAAGAAATCTATGGTATTGGATATAAAGTCTCATAATGCTGTAATGACTTTCTGAAGAATAATATTCCCCATCTGCTTCTCAAAAATTCATGAAGGAAGAACTATTTCAGGTAATAAAAAGTGTGAAAGAATCAAGGCTATTCTTAGTGATCATTTACCTCACAAGCTTGCAAGTGACATCATTGTCAGGAAAAATATTTACCATCTCCCCTTTATGGTATACTATAAACACATTTCATCTGCAGTTAAAATACAATGAAAGCCCACTACTGCTATTGCTTGACTACTTGGAGAAGGATTCCTGTGTCTGGGTACTTTCTGATACCTCAGCTGCCGCTGTTTACAGGCAGAGCTGGGTGACACTTCCCAGATTTGGTTATCAGCTGATGAAAACTGCTTTCAATAAACGTTTATTCTTTTCTTCCAAGGACAATAGCCTCGCTCAGTCTGTGCTATTAGCCTGAATATTTGAACAAAACCAGACCAAGGCTGTTCCCCAGGTACTAACAGATTGAAGCCATAAACTCCTATCTTGAGTTAATCTTACCAGATAAGCAACTTTGGGTCAGTTTATGTTTGCTAAGAGACCTCCAAGTGCTGGAGGGAAAAAAGTTGTCAACTGGAGTCCCTTCCTCTGGGGTCCACTAAGTCATCACACAGAACAATTATGGTGGGTTCTGGTCTCTCTAGTGAGGTATTAAGCCAGGGCAAATATTGCTTATCACAGTCTTAAAAGACCCCATTACCTCTTTTTATTCCATTGATGTTAGATCATTGTTCAGGCTTAATTCCAGTTTGGCTAATTACATTGTATCTGCCAGACTGCTTCTCTAATTGCAGAGCAGGTGAATGTAGCCAGAGGGACCTCAGGAGCTGCCCTGAAGCACAGTGAAAAATATACCTAGACCTTCTCTGTGTGGATACCCACAGTTCACATTTTTCTAAGGAGTCTTTCCATTCCTTACCAACTGCAGAGTTAAAAGATTTTCCTAATATCTAGCCTGAAAATGAAGCCAGTTACTTCTTGTCCTACTTCCAGTAGACCTAGGGAACAATCGGTCATTATGTCCTTCAAAAAAACTTTTTTTTTTTTTAGTTTGAAGAGTCCTGGCACATTCCCTCAAAACCTACTTTTCCCCATTCAAAACAAGTACCAGTACTTCAGGCTTTCCCTGCCGGCTTGCCTTCCCACATCTCTTAACACCTTTTTCCTCTGAATGAGACTCTCTCCAGTTTGTCTACCTGTTATTGAAGGAGGCGCCCAGAGGTAGCACACTCCAAGGAATAACCAATATCCAGCTCTGCAGCTCTGCACTCCTCTGCAGCAGCACCCCACGAGCCACTCGCACCCCTCAAAGCCAGGCTGTTATTCACTCCTCAACACAGCACTCAGGGAACAGCACTGCGAGCTGTAAAGCTCATCACACCTGGGAGAAAGGTGGAGAGACCAGAATAATCTTTGGAGATCCAACGGGCCACTTTAACCCGTGAGGCTCCTTTGGTTTGGCTCAGCCAGGGCAAATCCGCTCCTACAAACACAGCCTGATGGGACTCCCTGCACAGCTCCCAAAGCCCTGTCGTGTCAAACTCTGGAGTAATGTTAAAACATTGCTCCAGGCACACAGAATGAATAAACTTATACAAGTCCCAATCCAGAACAGACAAGCTATTACACCATGGGATGTGGAAAGACAGATGGATAAATTTAACTTCAGAAAGCAAGCTGGATCAATTTAACTTCAGAATAACCAAGTTTTCTCCAAGAATTTTGGTTCTTCCTCATGAAGAAGCAGAGTAACATCCTATAAAAGCAGTACCCAAAACTTACCATACTTTTAAAGATGTGAAGCCAGCTTGAAAACACTGTGCATGCAATTAGGCAATGAAAACATCTGATACAGTTTTTAAACCAGATTTCTAGAAGAATTAAAAAGGACTCTTGACATAAGGCCTACATATCACTGACAAATATAAATGGCATTGTCATTCTAAAGTTAAAATGCAAATATAAATTTAAGTAAAATCTTAGCAATAGTGTAATGCTAAATCAAATGAGGTTATTACGAGCCTGCTCTATTACTAAGTTCCAAACAGTTATTCCACATAATCTCAAAGACATCACTCCAAAATAATGTGCAGACAATTAAAGATGAGACTCTTATCAGTCATCACTGCAGAGAAGCAGTAACCTCTTGGAAACAGTTCCTATTTAAAGAAAACCAAAATCTTCAATCCAACAAGAAACAGAAAAAGACAATTAGTCTGCATTTATAATGAACCAAAAGACAAATGTATACAAGTGTAAGTAATACCTAAAAACATACAATCTCGAAAGAGTTTTTGGTTTTAGGCAACAATACATCATGTTTTAAAATATGTTATAATCCCAGGCGAAGTACAAATGAGCCCAGCAGCAAGATCTTATTCTTTGCTTTTAATCACTGAAGGTAAATACTTTTATGTTCCTAGGTATGACATGAAAGAGCATCCAAAATAACATCAGGTTAACTTTGGCAGCACACCACACTCCTCACCTCCATGGAAATAAATCTGCCCAGAAGGCAAGGAATTCCAGCTTTTCTCAACCAGACTTTTGAAGAGGGCTCCTCCCAAATTCAGTGCACAAGAGCCAACATAACCTTGTTATTGCAATTACTGTGACAAGAATTTGCTGTTACTTCAAATTCTAAATGCAGTATTTTTTTCTTTTGCCATGGCACCCTGGAATAACCTTTTAAAACACACTTCACATGTCCACAGTGCTCTGTGGGTGCTAATACCTATTGCAGGAGCGGGTAGGTGCAGAATCTGTGTGTTTCCATGTAGCTGGAGTTTTATCTGCTTCATGTGTTACCAGGTCAGTGCTTAACACCACCAGAGCTTAGAATCACAGTTTACAAACATTATTTTATTAGCAACAACGCAGCTTTAAGTGCTCCACCAAATGTAAGTGGGATTATGAACTTCCATTTGCTTTACACTTGCAGCACAGCAAAACTCTTCCCATTCTTCAGATGACCATCATATGCTGCCAGTGCCAAATCTTGCTTGTTATTAGTCAGCAAGAGCAGCAGCATCTGCTCTTTGGTAGGCTCAACTGGGAGCAAAACAGCTGGGAGCAGCACAGCTCCCTAAAGCACCAGAACAGGCAGCTCCAGAAGCTCCCAGAGATGTCACATAGCTAAATTACTTTATTCCCTGCTGCTTTCAGTTAACATTTTTTACGTATGCGTCTTCAGGCACGAACAGACGCTTGGAACCTTGGTGGTCAAACCCTCTCATCAGCTGCACAGTCATGGGCTCCACTGATGCAGACTCACCAGTGGTCAGGAAAAGCACAGGCAGTTTCCTGCAGACTTAGGGGACATTTATGGACAAGTCTCCATCTTTCCCATCCTGTGTCTTTTTTTTCCCCCTTTTGGTGGTGTTGGTTGCTTGACTGCAGTCGTGCTTGGGAAATAAATAACACAACCCTGCTTCAGGAAACTTTAAAGTGATTCAAAGTAGGCACCAAACAATTTCCTTGTGTGCTTCTGCAATTTATTTTTTTATACAGCCACAAAGTAGGACATTCAGCTTCATCTATGGAAACACTCTGTTTGTCAGCCTTCTGCATTAATTCAGTGATGTAAGTGTGAGCAGACTTATAACCTAGAGGCACTAGGAAAACAGAGCAAAGTCTGGCCTCGTTGATTTTTCCTTGCTGCCATCCTGCTGGCTCGCACATCCCAACATAGTCCAACACCATCCCTATAAACAGCAGGAGAGAAAAAACTCCTGTACCTGAAAGTTAGAAATGGACTGACAATAGTTTATGGACAGACAGAAGACACTGAAAACATATAAAAGACACAGCAAAAAGCCATCCCAACCCGATATAGCACAGATCTGTGCAAGGAGCTGGTCTCTCTTCTCCAGGCAGCATTTACACACAGCAGTACAGAACACTGACAGCAATTGTACCCTGATGCCTTTCTCCAGAGCTGCTGGTAGAAGCCCCAGACCACGAATTTAAGCAGCCTTTTTTGGTAAACGCTCCCATCTTGTCTTACAATAGTCTGATGCGAAATACCATGTTTCCTGATATTAAAAACAAAAAAAATTAAAAATCACCCATTAAATTTTTTTTAGCTACTGTGGTTCTTCTCATGAAAAAACGGCAGACCTCAGACCACTTTACTTTACCATTACTTTTCCCCCTACATTTTTATTTAACAACTCTATTTCAAAAACAGACATCCCCGGAAGTTCAGTCCTGCTATCCCCAAAATCCTGTCTTTACTTTAAGTAGATTTCTCTTAGCCTGAAGCAACATATTCAATTCAAACAGCTGAACGAAGAATGCACTTGATGGTCTCAAACCTAACCTGGCAACAACTCCACCCTCTATTATATATACTAATATTTTTCCCTTGACTTAACTGAGGGATTCAAATGAGACCTCAGCAGGAACGTGCCCAACACCACAAACCACAGCAGGGATGTTCCTTTCGCACATTTCATCTTGGAGATGCACCAAGACACACTTGGGCTTTCCAGAGCCTCAAGCTCTCCAACACCACAAGGTGCTGCCAGTTCTCAGGTAAAATGAGCAGCCTCTCCTCTGCTTCCCCACTAGGATTTCCTCAAAATTCATTAACTAAATTAGGATGTGCATTAGTTTTGCCTCTTGTTTTTTGATGCCATTCCTAGCATATTTTCAAGAAACTCTCTGAATCCACAGGATCACAGGCTTTTTTCCCCATACATGCTGAAATTCTTCCATAATTAGAATAATTTAAAAACTGGGCTTTAGGATAATGCCAAGCAACAGAGCATCGACAACAAAAATCACAAAAACTGACACTGCAAGACCTAGGTACCTCAGCGTGGTATCAATAACAAAGCACAACAGAATACCACATAGTCATTATTCTGAACAAATACGTGGCAATGTTGTTCCTCATCACTGCCACAGTGATGAAGGAACCAAGGGATTATCTCATTTCTTCTAAAGCTTTCAGGAACCCAGAGGCAGAAGGTAGCAGTTTATTTTTTCCATCAGTCTCCAGAAGTTAACCCAGAAGTTAACCCAGAAGTTAATCTATACATGAGTTCATTGTCATCTCCTCATGAAATAAAAAAATCATTACTGGGGTGGAACAGGCAAAGAAAAGAAAGCAGATTTGCAGTTGAGACCCCATAATCACAGAATATCTGGTCAGATGATGGTGTGGATGTTAGCAAGTAGTCTTTTCATCAAGGGAATAAGGACAAGCTTTAGCCATTCTGCAGAAAACTGGTTTTATTGTTGTTGAGGCAAAGATCAGAATTGGTTATTTACTTTGACCAGGAATGTGGTCTCATCTCTTGCAAAATCCCATGTGCTCCTCCTCATGACCATTCCAGCTTCTTTAAGAACCCGCACATCTCTGCACAGACCATCACTACTGCACTCTGACAGCCAAAGTACAAGTACAAACTACTTTCCAAAGTACATGACAAACTACTTCTTCACCACCCTCGAAGCTGGCTCTTCTCCCCGGGAAAGACTGCAGAGAAAACACCACAAAATAAATATCTGAATCTCTAAGCGGTTCCTGAGAGCGTGGCATCTGCCAAAACCCAGGACGACACGGAGATCACTGAAGAAGGCAACACCCTTCTACGGGCCACACACGCAGCTGACTGGGGGGTGAAGGTAGCACTGGCACTCCTCACTCCTGCTGAACTCTAGATCCTAATGATGGTCCTCACTTCCCCAAAAGGCTTTATAGCCATTGCCACGTAGGAACCTAGTTACAGGTTCATTTACCAGCTCATTTACTAACTCACTAATTCTCACGCACACCAGGTCTTACAACCATTTCTTGATGGCCTTTTGCGAATGCAATGACACTCGGATGCCAGGAACGCCAAGGGCCATGGTCTTTGCCCAAGTTTGATCCTGTTGGGGATGCATCAGCCTGCGGAGCCCACCTGGTAACTCGGGGTCACTGTCACCTTCTCAGACCGAGCTCTCACCTTCTCCAGCCCCACTCCAGCACACTCCCCCTTCCCTGCAGCTGAGCAGCACTGCTCAAAAAGTCGCTTGACCATTTCCCAAGAAGTCGTCATCACACCACACCACCTCGCTTCACCACCGCCCTCCCGGCAGCCTCTTCTCAGGTACCAGCCCCATCTCCGCCTCGGGTGCCCGCTCACCCTCAGCCCCTCGCAGGGAGCCGGGGTCGCCTGTCGCGACACGGCGGCCGCTCCCCCCGAGCCCGCCCTACCTTCCTGCGGCGGCCGCCCGGGGGCTGCGGGGCGCAGCAGGCGGGCGCGGCGCTG